>MU931242.1:0-54369 GCA_036418165.1 Cooperia oncophora
TCCTTATTCTTCTCCGGCAGACCAACGCCATGAGTGCGTTAGGCATCGGGAGTAAGCTTGACACCTGAGACGGGAATACGGAGAGGTGACCACGAAGGGTGCAGCAAAACGAAGTCTAAGCGAAGTCATGAGTGCGTTGGCCGGTTCGTAAAAGGAGCGTGTATTCCCGCCTCACACCTCGGCGTTCGTCGAGCTGGAGCGAAAAACCACAAGCCCGAGCAGCGTCTTCTGTCCATGTGACAACAAAAAAGGCGTCGGGAGTATGCCGCATTATCTCATGGACTATTGTATCATACCTTGTCGTGAACAAAGGTGAGAGCCATTGGGTAATTCCGAAAGGAAAATGTGCTGCGGAGAATGGTCAAATGACCTCTGGTACAACCCGAATACGGCGTGAGATACTGCGCGTTACTCGAAAAGGCAACAGAAGTACCCGAAAGGGAAACGCCTCGAGGATAATCAAGTCTCTGAAGCAACAAGCGCCACAGGTGCTATTCCGTGAGTGAATTTCAAAAGCTTGTAATCCGAGAATATCAGTGATCGTCTTTCGCAGTTTCAGATAGCTGGAACTGATCCGCAGACACACTGCTCATTCGCAGTACGCATATCGACATTCAAGGGCATTCTCCAATACGATCAGAAGACGCGTCCAGTTTCCGTACGGACTGAGAAAGCAGGTTCAATAGATGCCTCCATGACAGAATCTTAGCAACCAATATCATAGAGGCCATCTCATCACCAATGGGCATCCCCGATTAGTGCTAGTGGCAGCAAGGATGGCACTATTTATGATCATATTGCGGTAGATTTATAAGCAGTGAAGTCAAAAAGTGACGAATGATAGGAACCCCCCCCCTCGATATCCACTTCCCGCCATCGACATGTAATACATGGCAAATTCTGAAAGGGAACAAAGTACTTCAACTTCTCTAGATCTTGCAGCGCGTTATTTGGCCAAATACCACTCAACGGATACGTAGGCCAAGCAGATCAGCGCATTACTTTACCAGCTGGTCCTGTACCAGTTTCGAGTACTCCCATTTGGGTTAGACTACCTCTCGCCTTCGGTTTTCCAGGAGACTCATTGGAGAAGCGTCCGTAGGAATTGATGGGAGCCGAAGTATCTGCTCTATATATGACGACATCTTAATGCCACGGATTCTCATCGGCAGAGACACCTCCACAGTTCTCAGACGAGTACTCCAGGGCATTTTAGAGAGGCCTAATCTTAGAGATTAAAGCCGCAGAAGTGTCGGTCTTCTGAGACGAATGTCGCGTTCTTTTAGCGACACATCATCGATGGGCGGAAGGGCATCAGAATACAGACAGATTAAGGTCGCTAAAGATCGTGAACATTTTTCCCCAGAACGTCCAATTTTAGGCGAATTACGCACCTCCTAGGAATGGCCGGTCATTATAGAAAATTTGTTCTCAGATTCGCGTCAAACAGCTAGTACTCGTTGACGGCCTTTAAGCAAGCCCTAATCTCGTATTCGACTGGGTTCGGAGCAGCAGACAGCTTTTGAGTCACGTGAAACAGTATGCCTCAAAAGCACCAAGTGCTCTTCAGCCCGGAATCGAAAAAGCACAGAGGTCTCGAGACCGTTTATCATTTATACGACGCCAGTCGTGTCGAAGTTGGTGCTGTGCTAGCTCAAGAGCAAGCAGACGGTTTCCTACATCGCTTCACTTTGCTTCGAAACCCTTTCAAAGGCTGAGGCGGAAATTATCACGTAACCGGACCAGGAAGTTTAGGGTTATTTACGCACCTCAAAAAGTTCCATTCCTTAGATCTAGCGGGGGTGTGCGCCACCGTAGTCAGGACGGACCATGCCTTCATTACATTCGTTATTCCCAAGCCGCACGAATGTGTCCCCACGAATTCTTCGCTGGACCATGGAAGTGCAACGTTACGACTTGAAGCATAGAACATGTCAATAGGAGGCGGCGAATCGAGATCCCTGACGCCTTTATCTCGAGGAATCGCCAATCCTAAGGAAGACGAGCCACCGACACACGACGAAAACGAGCAAAGTTGTTTGCTCTGTGAGGACCTAACGTGCTGTTGGTTGAAACTCAGCAAGATGAAAGACTGGACCCCATAATTGAAAGCCCCAGAAAGGGATCGATATGGAAGTTCGACTTCCCGGGCAGCGATCGCCAAACTTAGCTCGAAGGATTTCCGGATGGCTCAAGACCACTTAAAGCTTATCCTGGAAGACGGCTCGTCAGCATTAGTAGTTCGGAGAGCCGAAGACGTCAAATTTTTGATGCCAACCACAGTGGAACTCTGGGTGGTTATTTTCGCGTCCGTCAGATGATGCGCAGTTGGAAAAGACAGTATTCTGGCCAGGAATGAGACCAGACTTGCAGAAGTGGTGTGCCAATGGCCAAAAATGTTTTCTGACAAATCCAAGGGCCGGTTGAACGTCCCACCACTTCAAACCAAAGACGTACTCTACGACCATTTGGAAGTTATTGGAGTAACGTCCTAGGAAATGGCAACGACAACTAGAGGTAACATATACATTGTTACTATTGTCGACATTTTCACCAATACCTTGGTGCCTATCCGTCCCGCCGACAAAAAAGCCGCATACCATCGCTGAAGTGATCTTCAGGCCGTGGATATGCTCGGAGCGGCGATGGCCCGAGTGCATTTTCCCGATCGCGGTGGAGAGTTCGAGAATGCTGTCGTCCAGCACTCTGCGTTATCCTGAAAATTGACAAGATTTCACAAAAGGATACTGTCACGCAAAAATGGACTGACAGAACGAACCAATGGCACGATCGCAAGCATGCTCAAGAAAAGACGGTAGTTCCCGCCAGAATGGGATAGAATCCTACGGCAGTAGTGTATGCTTACAACGCCTCACCACACGCAGGCAACCCTGCAATAGCCCACATTTCTTGCGTGTGGACGGACGTGATCCGCAGTAACCCGTCTCAGTCATCCCAAGGGAACACTTGTCGCCTTATCAGGTGGACTATGATGATTATAAAGACTGAGTTCCTATGTGGTTTGAACCTTTGCGCGAGAATGTATTAACAGAAACGCGCTGAAAAATATCGGCGCTTGCGATGAAAAGTTCCTATGACAAGCGATGGAAAACAGCAAAGTCGCAAACATTTCCAAACGGGAGACAGAGTGTATATGAATAATACCGGCAGAAAAGGGCAAAGCATCTCATCCTAAGTTGACCTATGATTGGACAGGACCCTATCAGTGTACTTGAGGCAAGTCGGAACTCAGCTCTGGATCACTCTGATAGAGATAAGCGATAGGAGCTATTGAGAATTCCGTTTGATCACCGTCGTCAAAAGCTACCGCCGGATAATGACCGACACCCCCGTAAGATTCGTCTCACTAAAAGAGGGCGTGAAGGCGACCTAAAAAGAGAGTACCTGTAGCGACAGAGTGCTGCACCTCGCTTGACAGCAGGGACACGATTCACTCACAATTCCTAATGCAATCGTATTACTTTCAGCGTATCGCCGGTCCGAACAAGAACGATCCCGCCACAGTCGATTCCCAGTGTCCTGGGACTCTACGAGCCACCACAACCAGCATTTGGCCGTGCTTGTTCCGAGCGCCCGTGGTACGTACAATCCTAACCGAATGCGCCAGTGCCAGAATGGGCACCGACACGCCCTACGAGCTAGGACGAGCTCTCAACGATTGCGATGTCGACTCATATACAGACGCTGTCAAGCGTGATCTATTACTTGATGATTCTTAATCACACATTGTCACCAATCGCTTTAAGCCATTGCATACGCGTATTTCAGGGGGGCATGCATGCCACATTAGTCGCTCGTTCATTGGCGCGCAGATCGAAGAGCAGAGGCACACCCACCCCGAATCGGTGACCAATCATTTGATGTCAATCGTAATCGTTAGGTGAAGCCCTGAAAAGTTCGAGTCCTATTGAAGGCGTGGACCGTATTGAAAGTGTGGTCAAATACGAATGCAAAAACGACCGTTGTCATCCTCCCGGCTGGCTCCGCAATCATGTATCTGGATTTTACGACGGACTGGCAGCACGCTACGCGTATGAGAGCCGCGTGACATCAGCCGGCAATGGTTTCAGAGCGAACTGTCGCCATTGTCTTGTTTTCCCAACGCGTTCGAAGCGTCGTTGGATGACTGGAACACACCCGTTGCCTTGATATTATGACAGTGTGTTGTGGCCATCATGGAGCCGACTTGTTTTTGATCGTGGTCCCTCAGGATGACTATGAATGGGGAGCAAGGCGTTGGATTTTCTTCGCGACGTCGCAAGATGAGCTTTATCGCCAGCGACCAGCCTTGAAGCGCCGCATCATCAATTTGCCTCCCAACAAAGGCGGACGAGGGGAATAGAGCCCCACATCGTATACTTGGTGTGGCGCCGCGGACGCACTACACCATCTTATACGCCCGCCGGAGCGCCAAGGAGATTCGCTGAACGAGACTGTCATCTGCTATGGAATCCACCTTCGCCTGCACCCATACAGGAGAACGGCCGAAGTCGAAGCACTCTTTATAGATACCGCACGAGAGGACCAGCAAGAGAGCCGGACCGACTCAGACAGGCAGCAAGAGAGTCGGACTGACTTCGGATAAGGCCATCGGGCCAAGGAAAAGGCGACGCCGGCTGTCAGCACCAATCGAGCAGCTCGACTGCGCGCCACTATCACAAAATTCGAATCCTCAAAACTTCGCTATTCAGGATACCCACACACGGTCGACACCATGGGAGGGCCAGACATCGAAATATCCGCGAGGACGCTATTTGCCGATGCCGAGGACGCGATATCCGCGAGCAATACGAGACCCGTGCAAGGCACGCAATTTACTCGGATATCCGAGACCCGATGCGAGGCACGCAACCAGACCCGTACCTAACCCAGGGGTCGCAGGCGGCAACCCGGGCTGAGGTGGGGCAGCCAACCCAGCGGGGGGGGCGGAAGACGTGTCACTGTACGCTTTTCATACGTTGTACCTCTATTTTTGACATGTTGTACTGCTTACTATTTGTCGTAGTTCTGTGGTAGATTATACGATGACCTCGTATGTATCCTTATTACCTCGCATGTCGCATCCAATGATAGTCATATGTATCCTCATTACTCCGTATGCTGCCATAAAATGAATGTTTCTCTTAAATCAAGTAATGCTTAACCGTTGGATATATCGATAGTTTCGATCAATACCTATATCTGTTTGTAACTGGTGGTTATGGGCTGAGTGGGCAGCCATTACCGTAAGGGGGGAAAATGTCAGGTACTGCCTGGGTCTTGTTAAGTCCTTGCACCTGTTTTATGTCATGTTCATAGTTTATTGCCGCTTGCCCCTTACACAAATCGATACATGGTCGACCTTGGGCAGTCGGACATGCCTGTATTGATGCGTCTCCGGCACGGCGGAGGAGCCCCTAGCGTTGGACACAGGTAAACACTCCATGCAAAAACACTCAACGCCAATGGGCCAGAGCGAAGGGCTATATAAGCGTGAGGAGCCGTTGCGGAGGCGCACTGGGTGAACTGTCTTATAAGCGAGAGGCGAAGCCTCATTATTACTACGAGAAGAGACAGAGTATAGCTTGTTGGCAAGCTATAGGGCTAGACGTGACTTTCCTAGCCCGTCGAGTGTGCGCGCTTGACTAAAGTGTTCACCGCAGGCATAGGGACGCGCATCCTGATAAGCCCCGCCTCCTCCATTGGGCACATCCACACCACAATCCCACGTGTAAGCGGCTCAACCGCGTGTCGAAGCCCGCAGGATTCATAGCCCACGTGTACATATATAATATATATATATATATTATATATATATATATATATATATATATATATATATATATTATATATAATTAATATATATATATATATATATAATATATAATATATTCATATATATTAATAATATATATATATATATATATATATATATATATATATATATATATATATAGTGTGTATGTGTGTGAATCTCTAATGAATAATTATATAGAGAGCCTTGTAATTTCGCGAATACTAACGGTTCAAAGCCGTAACATATCTCGTATTCATCGTCTTGTATTTGAGGTTATTCGAAACTGTAATATTGTCATCCACTAGCCACCGCTCTGGCAGCCGCCCACGACGCCCCCAGCTAGGGTCGGGTGTGACGCTACGGAGCGACTAGCCATGACACTGCTGCTAATTACCCGTGGAATAACTCACATTTTTCCAAGTTAGGTCGAAATATCAGATTCAGCCTAGAAACTTTTTCCAAGGGTAAATTGACCCTCTGAACACGAATATCATGTATTACATTGCAAAAAACCTTGCGACATTGCTGGGGGGGGGGACAAGCACAAGCACTCTTCAGGCCACAATGGGTCTTACACTTTCGAAAGAACTGGTCGCAGTTTTCCTTACAGGATAGTGCAGGCGATCAGAGATGTTAGAAGCTCTGTCGGTCATGTTTTTGGATAAATGCAAAAAGACACTCTGCGAGAATCGATCTTACGACGTCTCGCCCACTTAAATCCGTCGGCTATCCGTTGCGCTCTATTTGCCACGTTTCAAATGGTGATTCCATCTTGTATATGAAGACGCTTCACGTGTCTCGCGATAGCATGTGAGAGAACACGGCGGGGATGAAACCCTCCATAAATCGCTTCAGAGAGTCGGTCCGAAAATTCTGAGGGTAGATTCGAGTTCACTGTCCCAAGACGCGTGCAACGGTGTGCAGCTCATTGGAAATGGCCGCGACTGACCTGTTGACCTTCCTGGTGAGACACCTTTACGTTTAAACCTCCCCTCTTCAGGATTTCTTATTTGTTCAGTTTCTTTGACTAAGACAAAGACTTCTCATTCTTGATGATTTTCTTCGTAACTCTGATTACTATGAGGGGAAAAAATAGTGAAACTTGAGATAATCAACTCTCTGTTACCTCCATTCGGTTTGATGAATCCGTGGTGATACCTGGTTCTCCGGAACAGTGCTGTTTATCTGTGAGACAGCCGGTTGTTTTCCTACGGTGGATGTTAGATTTGAAGACGATCCAGAGAAAATGGTGCTTGTAGAGGTGTAGAGACAGTAGTCAGTACCGGCGCTGGTAGATGTTGCTGTGGTACTCGCGTTGGTAGAGGTTCCTTGTGTACCGGTGCTGGCAGAAGGTACCACTGATACTGGAGGTGGTAGTGGTGTCAACTCTACTCTAGTAGAAGTGACGTTGGCAGTGGTGTAAGAAGTTCCAGCAGAGCTGCTGCTTGCTGGGGTGCTGGCAGCGGTGGTGCTGGTGGAAGAGGTAGTTGTATTAGTACCACTTCTGTTGATGGAGGATGTTGTTGGGGTAATAGTGGTGGTGGTAGCGGTAGATGTATTTGAGCCATTGGTGATGATGGAGGATGCCACAGTTGTGGCCGCAGTTGTGGAAGTGCTAATAATAGTCAGTAAGGTGGTTGAAGAAGCCGTCGTTGTCGTTGTATAACTGAAATTCACAGTAAAACATACAGCTACCTATCATTACACATAAAGAAAGTCATTCAGTTCTTCTTTAAGTGCTTACTTGGATATCGTGATTGCTAAAAACTTACCTGTTCGACCATACAAAGCAATGCGGTTTCCCTGAGTTCTGGACAGAATACTTTGAGCGGCTTTCAGATGCAAGTCCAATGTAATAGTCTAAAGAAGAAGTACGACACAAATATCTGTGGTACGCCACTGTCCAGAGACAAGTTTTAAGCGAACTTTAGTTTTAGTTTTTAGCGATCATCCCCCAAGCTAAGAGACTGCCCCACTTTCGCGACTTCTCAGGGAGGGTGCTACAGCCGCCGAAAGTTTTAGTTCTAACACATGTTGGATTGCCCACCCAACGGATGTCCTATTCTTACCTGATGCAGGTGTGCTCAGTTGTTATTCGTTGGGGAGGCGAATATAAATCGGAACTGAAGGTCCACATTTGAGAACTGCACTCGTCCACGTAAGTATTTTTGCGCTCAATTACTTTTTTTTTGTCGTTAGGAGCACATACAGTCAACATCAATCCATCTCGCGAAGTAAGGCTTGTTCAAATTACTAGCGATGCAATTTTTTGGTGCAAAAGCTCGACCGGCATTGCCACCGTAATCCATAAATTCGTACGCAGAGTTTTCAGAAGTTTCTTTCTGTTGCGAGTCCTGCGTCAATGTTTTGGTTCTTTTTCGTTTTCTTTTCTTCGCGTTGGATGATATTTAGTATTGTGAGATGCGAAAAAGCGATCGGTGAGCAAGGGGTTACAGAGACCGCAGAGCAGTGTGACTTTCAGGAAGCGATTTCGTTTATGGTGTTCTGAGATTCTTTTTCGTTTCTCTCTTCTTTAGGGACTTACTTATCAGCTTCTGGTTCATGACTGAACAACAAACAAGATGACACTTGATCGCGGAACTGTCTTTAAGACGCCTTCATTGGAACGGTAGTCCGCAAACATGGAGAATGTACCATTTCTGCAGCTAGGAAATACTTAAGAAGAGCGCGATCCGCTCGTGACCAGATCACGCTCCCAGCCACTAACCACAGGAATGCCGAACTTTCATTTCTAGAAGTATTCTGATAGTGCGGTTGTTCCGCTACTTACCCACTCGTTTTCGAGCAGTTTCGTCCAACCACACCCTTTTTCGCCCTATGCAGGATAAAAGCATGGTTAAGCATGAGAATCAATAGGTGGCATTTTGGACGATTTTTTCCTGCTTTTTTCTTCTTTATTTCTGTATATACCGACTTCTCATTAGTGTTTGAGCCGCACAACATTTTTAAATGCGGGCCGTGCCTACAAGCATGCTCTCGAGAGACTGCATTATGCCCCTAGTTATCTCCTAGGAAGCATAGTCATTAGTAACCAGACAACGTACCGCCACGAAGGACAATAAACGCCTCCGGAACAAAAAAGAATGGACAAGTTGTTTGAATGTGTACCACGTACCTTTCAAGGTAGCAGAGTAGTAGAGGTAAAGGGGAGCATCTGCACCACAGTATCCAGCAGCCGTCGTGCAATATATCACACCAATGTCCATGTTGTAATAACCAGGAAAATTCGCTACATCAACTGGGCGCAACATCACTACCATCCCTGAAACCTTACATCGGCGTGACGGAAATTTGCGCAAGGAATAGTAATGTGGCTAGCTATGAACTGATCATCAACGAAAAGTGTATACTCACCCATTCCAAATCAGTAGCGAGAAGCTCATAAGGACAGACTTGGCTAAAATTTTCTTTGCAGAGGCAGTCAGAGCACTAATATTATCGAAGTGGTCTCAACCCGCCTGGCGCTCGCACCACAGGTGCAGGCGGCAAAATCCCCTTTAATCACCTTTTAAAGACTAGGTAGTTTGACTTCCTCAACATGGCTATCACATTATCGCATCCGCTTGGTTCGAAGCTGCTTGCGCCCGCGCCACAGGCTCTAGTGGTAAAGCACCGTATATCATCCACTTCGCTGAAAAACGTTCCTCCAGGAGTAGCTTGATCTCCTGAACACGTTAAGCTGCATGGGATGCCGATGGAATTATGAGAATAAAAGAGGACACGTGACAGCGCAGTAAACTGGCTTGTCCGCACCCTTCTTCCAAGATACTAGCCTACTCCTCTGTGAACTGTGCCTTGGCGAAGTGAGGTAACAATGCCGCAGGCGAAAAAAGTATACTGTCCTGGCTGGAGGTATTTCTCAATCTACCTCAGCACTTCGCTTAGCACGAAACAGCCAGGATCCGCGCTACGCGGGCCGGAGTCAAAACAAGCATGTGCTGTCGATGCATGTAACCCGGACGGTCGCTATTTCGGGCCAAACGGATGGGATGGTCGTATTAGGAGGACGAATTACCCCTGAGGACAAGTCTTCCCGAATGTACCCACGGAGAAAAAAGTCAGTAGAACTTTAGCCTGGTTTCGAAAGAATGGGGCAGTAAAGGGTATACGGTGCCTACTTTTGTTTTCGTTTTGAACACTTGTTTTTGTTATTTTTCCAACCAATTAATATCTGAAATATATAGCGATCTCTTTACCCACTTGACTGAGTATTTGCAATGGATTTGTGCCGATTTGTGTAGCTCAGTGACCTCTGATTAACCGATGCACTTTGCAGTTAAGCACGACATTCCTAAGCTAAATGAGGTAGCTTTCCACCTCGTTAATGATGACTGAATCCTAGGTGGAGGAATCATTCACCCTCATACCCCAGGTATGACATTGGCTGCCTTATTCAAGACTTATCAGAACAGATTTTTCCAGAAGTTGATAAATATAGCAGAAGGAAACTGCTCAACAAAAAGGAAAGGGGCCTTATTATCATAAAAGAGAAGCGCTTGCAATTCCAAGCAAGAAAAGAAAGAAACCATACTCACTCTCTTTTTCGCTCATGTACGCTGTTAAGGTCGTCAAGCAGTCGGCTGGACAACTGCTGCTGTCAGCAAGGAGGCCAGCATCTGCTGACAGCGTATAGTTTAGTAAATCGACTGTCAATCCATCAAAAGCACTCGCCGTCGAAAGAAATACATGTTTCGCAATACCTGATATTAAGGTAAATTATTTTAAATGCAGTATCGATATCAAGAGCATGGAATAAGCTAAACAACTCAGGCAAGAAAAGAGAAACTCCCACCACTGCTAGGGTCTATACCGTAGAATTGTACTAGTGGGCTGAGGCTCAGTTTGGAATCTGAAAACAAAATATCGAAGGAGTTCTTATACAAAGATCAAAAAAGTGAATAGTCTTTAGTTTGCCTGCACCCCTGCACTACTAAAAAATATCATCAATAGCTTCGAAATTTTGATGCACCTTGCCAGCAGGACAACTACGTGGTTCGAGGCAACGCACATAGGGAGACCCGATTGGGCAGTCGCATCTGATTGATGAAAAGAGAGGGGTCTCAAACGTTTGGGCAGTGAGCGTCAAGCACTGCAGATCAGTAAATACAGGAGAGGTCAGACGACTGCGGCCAGCACAGGAGATTGCTGAGGGAGATTCTTTCTGAATACCCCAATTCAAAGTGGAAATCGAATGCATGGCACGTTCGGGAGACATTAATTAATTTTGAGCCAACCAATCGTTCGTTCACTCATCTCAAAGATAATGCGTTCTAAGAGCGTCCAGATAATTTCTGACAGAGGTACGCTACAGAGGCACATAGGGAATCCTAGGCAAGAATTTCGGACATTATAAACTAAGAATATCTCTCGAATTAGTTGTTCTTCAGAAATTGTAATGCATGTCGGAAAGCGCTGATATGTTGGGTTCCGCAAGAAAGTGTGTTCTAAGGAACCTGTGGCCGCTGTAAGCATAGAAACCCGCTTATTTCCGAACTGCTCAACTCAAACCGATCAAAGACAGTTCTCAAAGATAGCCATGGACGCAGCAGAAAATGCTTCTGGGACAGATGCCGTGTAAATATCGCCGGGTAAAATAAAGATGAATAAAACTGCAATGAAGCCATGACTGCTACGGTTATTAGAACTTTCAGTTCAATTTCAGCGAATGATGTCCATTGCACCTCACAGAAAAGCTTTCAAATTCAAAGTGAAAAGGTTTTGAAAATCAAGAGCGACGTCTGCTCACCTCTTTGCTTAACTGTACATTCCGCAGAAATATTCTGCGAATAATGAAGTAACAGCAGCAGCACAAACCATGTGTTTATTACATCAACATGCATCCGAAGTAAAGACTCAGCTGAAGTGGATCCTAAATGAATTCACCATGAAAACGTCTCCTGCTGCCGGCTATGGCTGTAGCCATGGCATCCCAACGCTATGATAGAATTTGGGAAACAATGGGACGAAAAACGGGCCCAACTCTGTCAAAACATCCTTCCCGTCTGAATATTGGATGCGCATAGGCGGAACTAGTAGTTCTACGAGAAATATTTACTCCAGCTAGTGTAGAAATAAGAAATTACTAATTAATATAACTGTTGCATCTACAGAGAAGGAAAACTCACGTCATAGCGTGACTGGAAAATCATATGGAATGTGAAATACACCAGTGCTGCTCGGCATATCTGAACAATCAAGAAATTTCTTTGCCAAGATTTTACGGCAGAGGTCGAGTTAGCAAAGGGCTTGGGGCTGTATATGTGGGAAATAGGATACCGCTCGAAGAAAAGGCCACCAAAAGTAACTAGAGCTGCACGCGGCCCTAAGAAGTGTGCATAGCAGACGTGTTGCAAACAGCTGTGTGTCGTTATAGCTGTCTTTGAGTGCTTTAACCAGCCGTTGCCATCAATCATTTCTTCCGTGATGGTAAAACCAGCATCTTTTTGAAAATGAAAGCTATATAGGCACGTAGTCAGTCTGATCCTTGTTTATACCATTTTCACTTTAAATCGGACACTTTTCAAATCAAATCGGACACACCCCTTACAAGAGGCTGTTGATAACTAGACCACACAAGGTGTGCTGCAAGCCCCGCCTCAACATCCCCGCCCGCTTCACAGCGCGGTCACGGTTTTCCAAAATGTTTTATGAGATCTGCTTCTATGACTTTTTTCACTTTTGCTAGTTGCACACACACTTCAGCTGAAAAGGATTGGTACCGATACAGATCTGACTCCGCCCACTTCTCAAAGAGTTTACCGCAAGGTTTGACGTCGTTCTTCTCAGAGCCCACTACTATAAGCTGCGCCCACCTTGTATAAGCCACGCCCATTTTTGGAAGTTGTTCCAAATCGACAAGCTAGAGTCCGTACTGGCACGATATGGCCTCACCCGTCACACACAACGCCAAAAAAAGCGGAACTTCATTATGAGGGACGGGAGAGGCCATAACGTGCCAGTACGGACTCTAACCTGTCGATTTGGAACAGTCTCCTAAAATGGGCGCGGCTCGTACAAGGTGGGCGGAGCTTATACTAGTGGGTGGGCCACTTGTTACGGCCTGCAAAAGCGAAAATCGGAAGAAATTTCAAAATTCCTTGGAGAACACAAAAGTGGGCGTGGCCAGGGGGCTGTGCTTAGTGTGCTAGTGTATAAGTGATATTTTGAACTATTGGCCGAAAATAAGTTGCTTACCAGTGTGCCAGGATCACATGGTGACCCAGTGCACCATGGATCACGCTATTTCGCAAGGGCGTGGTCCTGGTCAGATGGTGTGATCCCTGGTAGCCTGGATGGTCATTCCAGGCTATTGCGTTGACCGTGAGCGGTGTGTTCTCGCTCCGCGTCTGTTTTTGCATCGGATATTCCCTCAAAACTATTTCGTCAGAAATGCCTCAACAAGAGATATTCCTATTCAAGAGAGGAAATGGAGCAGCACCTACCCTATCAACCGCCGGAACAACAAATTATTCGAGGAAGAACTATTGAGCCGGTTAATTCGTCTGGACCCGAGAGATATACAATCAATAATTCAAGCAGTTAAATCGGAAAACACCGGACAACGTCTAAAGCCCGGACGACGCACACTTTCAGAGCGAGGATTCGGACGACAGTATGAGTTTTAATAATACCATCATTAGCAAAGTTATCATCGCTGCAGAATGTCCAAGAATGTAGTACTGTCATCAGTGATGTGATCCAGGAACCTAGCTGTGAGAAATGAAACACTCATAATCGCGGCCCCACCGCAAGTATTCCAATTTCTGGATAGCAAGATTAAGTCGGATTCCCTCAAGTCTATGGACCCCCCGACTTAGTGAGTTTATGGAGTCTCAGCAGGCAAGAAGGAGCAAGAGGGCAGCAGGAACGAAAGTCATCATCACCGCAGCCTTTCGTGGCAAGGAAGCAGCATGGCGCCCTGCTTCCTTCGCCCGTCGTGCCGACAACCTCATACTGGAGCAAGCCATATACGGAGCCAGCCCTATTCATAAGCAGGCGTGACATCCCTCCACGCGCGCGACAAGGGAGTTCCGTAATTTTCTTACAAAGAGGAGGAAAAATAGAAAGAAAGTCGTCCTGAACCGTTTGCGGAAGAGAAGGTCACTGGCCAAAGAGTGCCCGCAACATCACTAGTGAGTTTTTAGCTGGTTCGATTCATTGTTTCCATATGGAATGTCTGGCTCTCGAGCCCTCAAAGCTGGTCTCGACCACAGTGCTTAACGGGTACTCCGTTGCCCTATATTCAACTCCCGTCGAAACCAGCGAATTCGGGCAACAGAAAGTCAGCTCTCATGCACAAAGACTTCGGGAATAAAGAAATTTCAGAAGCTTCTCTGACTGAGCTATTCACAGAAGTTTCCATCGTGCCCACAAACTCTCTTCATGTTCACCCCTCTATCAGTAGCAAAGGTAAAAAGCTTAGATTTGTATTAGACTTATCTCATTTGAATAAGTTCTTACATGTGCCAAAAATCCAGCTGGATGATATCAGTAGCATATTTATGCTTTGCCTGAGGGAGGCTTTATGGTACTTTTGAATCTCAAAGCAGGATATCATCATGTGCGGATTGCACAAAACCACACAGACCTGTTATAGGATTTTCACTGGGAGGATAAATTTACAAGTTTTTTGCCTACCTTTCGGATTGTCTTCCGCACCCTACATCTTCCTAATATTTACTCCGCAGTTTCATCAAGGTATGGAGAGCCCAGGGTAGGGGCAATCGCTATTACATTGTATGATGGTATCATCTTTGAAAGATCGAGAGCAGCCTGTGTAGAAAGCGTGTCTATTATCCGTCCGACCTCAAGCGGGCAGGTTGGTTGCTTCGCCGAAGAGAAATGTAATGGACTCTTCCGGCAATCGTGCACATGGGTTAGGTTTTAATATTGATTTATCTCATATGTCCATATGCAGTAGCGCCAGAGAGGTTGGCCAAGGCAGTGCACCCGACTCGATGTGATGCGCTCGCATCCTCAAGCCTTCACTGTATGAAAGATTACGTTGGGCCGGAACACTGTTTCATTGCACCTGTCCTGAACATAGTAAGATAAACGCAAATACCAGGGCAGTCTCTCGTGGGATAGGCAGCACAGCGCAAGCTCAGGATTGGCCGCTGTCCAAGGCATGGCCTCATACAAGCGAGAGCACCTCGAGCTACACTACTGGACTACTAGGCTACGACAAGGCCCCAAGTATGCCTGATACTCAGGTTCAGGCAGTACCATATCTACATATAACAGATGTCGATGGCATCAGATCACTCAGTAAGTAGCTATTCTGCGTGACAGCAACGGTTAACAGTGGCGCACACATTTAGAGAACTTCGATTTATCTCCTAGGGGAATCCTAGCACATGCTAGAGAGCTTTTGCCATACCCTTTGCTTTGGACACTTACAAAAGATTCCTATTGATCGTGTGTTGATCAACACTGATAGCCAAAGTTCGGTGACCATATACAAATAAGGGGAGTTTAGGGCTATCACCTGCATCAGCTGGCACAAGCATTTGGGATTTTAGAAAAGACAACGACGGGTTCCAATCTTGTTAGTTAGATGGATTCCCAGATCAGATTAATGAGGAGGCAGACTTTGCTAGCCGCCAGATAGATTATGATGACTGGAGAATAGCAGATCCGTATTTCAACGGCCGTCATTTCAAAATGGGGAGAGCCCCAAATGATGATATGTTCGCCATGATAGAAATGCACGATGTGATATATTCTTTTCCAGATTTCACTGTCCAGGATCCTCAGGGATTGACGCCTTCGCTCATTCTGAACCGTGGAAAAAATAGGATTTCTATGGTTAGTTCCACCAATCAATATGATTTCAAAAAACTCTCAAATGGGCCAAAAATGCATGGATCTAAAGGCATTTTGGGGGTGCCCGCTTTGGAATCACAGCCTTTTTACCCAATTATCAAATATAGTGACACTCCAGTCGGCGATTTCGTTTTTAGACAAGTGTCTGCTTCCCTGTGGTACAAAAACTGTTCCAAATAATCCATCAATTTCCGGGTGCGCTTCGGGTCCGAATTTTCGTTATCGCCTTTCGTGTTTCTGTTAATCCGATTTCCGCGCACCGGGGCGCCTATTCCGGACGTTTAGGCTGGTCCCCGGCTTTGCAGTTCCAACCCTGTTGGTGGTTTCGAACAAATTAGTTCAACAATGGATATTTATACCAGAGAGTATCGGAGGTATAAGTGATATTTGACTTTGCGAAATAGTTGCTACAGTGTGCCAGGGATCACATGGTAGACCAGTGCACCATGGACCACGCTATATTCGCAAGGGCGTGGTCCTGGTCAGATGGCATGTTGATCTCCTGGTAGCCTGGTATGGTCATTCCAGGCTATTGCGTTGACCGTGAGCGGTGTGTCCCACCGCCCGCCTTTTTTCGCTGAAAATTCATTTTCTCTTTGCAGCCGTCGTTTAACGAAGCGGCTTCTCTGGGGGTGAAGAGCAGAAACAATTGGGAATGCCTCATATCAGCGAAGCCATAATAAATGCGAATCACACTCGGGACAGAGCTCCTTCTACGATCAAAGCCTACACGTCTGAAGTGGAGAGATTCAAAGAATCTGGAAAAACAGCCCTTACATGCGCAGCATCCCTTTGCCACAGGCCCAGGAATCTTTTCTTGGCGAAATGCTCGGCGGAAGCAGGCTAAGTTCCATGCCGACCGTCGTAGCAGCGCTCACTACTTCTTGTGGCCCGCTCACAGGTGTAGACAAAAGAAATCCAGGACTCCCTTCTTCAGGCGGCTTAAAGCGCAATCACCCCCTGCGTCAGATACGTACTAAGATTCAACCCAAGTCACATGGCACGGTTATTTAAGGCGTAGGTATCTTTACCAGAGGACCCCAAAGTTACCCAAGCCGCTGCTCTAGCTCTCATTCAGTTTAAAGGGCTATCAGGATCAGCGAGGCCCAAAAATTTGGCGCATATCCCAGGTTAAGGCCCAATGGCAACGGAATGGGTTAGTGCATATAAGCAGATCCAAGACGGACCAGTGCTCTAACAAGGGAATGGTTTTGAACTTCCATGGAACTTTGACATGGAGACCTACGGTGCGAACCGATAGCAGCGCTCGATATGCTGATTAGCGAATATGCAGATTAAAAGTGCTAGCGGGGACCTCAGCAAGACGAGACTCTTGGGTGGTCAAAGTTTGAGTCTGGCTTTAAAGCGCTGCTGATCGATGCGTCAGCAGCTGCCACGTGCCTCCGTGGTAATGGTCTCGCTTTCAAGTGCAAGACGATGCTGGGTTGGCATCGGTGGGCGGAAATTTTTGTTCGCTCCGTTAAGATCTTCAACATTTAATTTCGAAATCCGAATTTACGGGCCCAGGCGGGCAAGTAGATCGACGTAAACAAGTATACGGACATACTCGATCTATGATGGATTTGGTCCTATCTGCCCTCTCTGTAAACATTATTACCCCATACCGAAGAATTCAAAGTTTTAGGGAGAAATTAGTCATGGGGAGATTTCGAACCCCCTGAACACGAAATATTCACTTCCCGACGAGAACGCTCGTTTGGCCAAATTGCGATTCTGGGCAAAACTTTGAATTGTCGGAATGGGTAAATGTTCAGAGAAGGCAGATATGAGCGAAATCCATACTAGATTGAGTACGTCGTGATACTTGATGTACATTGATTCTAACTTGGCCCTGCTTTGCCGTAAACTTCGGTAAGAATTTTGAAATTGAGCGTTAAAGATGGTTATTACGAGCGACAGCAAAAATTTTCGCGGCCACCGGATGCAAACCCACGATCGTTTGGCTTGAAAGGGAGACCACTTAACCGAGGCCACGTGGCATTGCCGACCGCAATCGACTCACGAGCGCTTTACGAGCTACAACTCAAACTTTGAGCCACCCAAGATCTCGCCTGGAGGTCTCCCCGTAGCACTTTTAAGTTGGCATATTCGTATCAGCACTTCGAGGCTCTATCGATGTACCTAGCGACTCCACTGCACAGTTTCCATGGGATGTTCAAACGGCATTTCCCATTGTAATGGGGGCAGTGGGTAGCTTTCGCTTCAGTGCGAATGAGGAAGCGCTCTGGAATATAATACATCGCTTCCTTGGGTGGGGAGTCTTTCTCTTTTCAGTCCGCTCAACGGGTTGCTTTTGGCCATTCAAGCCTTGGCGGGACAGCCTCATGCTCTGCATGTAGTAAAGCCAATTCTTAACATGCTTATATAACATCTCACTCTTTCAGAGGGGGGGGGGGCTGGCCGACACAAGGCGCTCAAGTTTATGGGAGCTCATCAAATTGATGTTATGCAAGCTGGGCGCTGGAGGACGCTGGGAGGGTTCCAGAATTACATAGCACCCAAACCTCTCCCATCTTCTCTTCCTCCCTCTATTTAACTATTATGATCACTATGTATGTTCCTAGTTCCTTCATACCGCTGTTCATTATGCCCTAACACTATAACTAGGACACCTCGTATGTTGTTAACATCAGATTTGTCATTTACGCAGGCTGCTCATCTAGCATCACCTTTCTGCCCATCCTCTCATTGCCAACTTAATAAACCACCTATATATATGCTATTCGTACATTGCTCCATATCGTTATGTGAAAGCATTTACACATTGGTGTACACTTCCTAATGTTGATCTCATTATTGACACCATCATGTACCAATGTTCATAATATTATACGTGGTAATATGTACATAATATTACACATTGTAGAATTCTTGCAACTGTTCTCACTATGTAGGCATTAATTCACTCGTGAAAATAGGTTCAATTGTCATAAAAGTCATGCTGACAATGACTACTTCCTATTGATGTCAAACATGAAAGATGTACATAATCTATTCATATGTATCAACTATGTATTACCCGCATACGGAACACGCAATAAACCTTACAACAACCAACCCTGTTGGTGTTTGAACAATAGTTCAAAATGGTATTTATACCAGAGAGTATCGGAGGTATAAATGACTATGTATATTAGTATATTCGTTCTGTGAAGATTAAATGTGATAAGAACGACGTTGAAAAAAGTTGTAAAACTCAAAAGTTGCGGCAACGTCATTGAGAAGTGGACGGAGTGAGATCTGTATCGACCAATCCTTTTCAGTTTAAGTGTGTGGGCAACCAGCAAGAGTGAAAAGAAGTCGTAGAAGCAGATTTCATAAAACATTTCGGAAGACTGTGACCGCGCTGAAAAGTGGGCGGGGATGATCGGGCGGGGCTTGCGGCAGTACCTAGTGTGGTCTAATTATCAGCTGCCTATTGTGAGGGGTGTGTCCGATTTGATTCGAAAAGTGTCCGATTTGATTTGAAAAGTATCCGATATGATTTGAGAAGTGTCCGATTTCGTTGAGGAAGTGTCCCATTTCGTTTAAAAAGTGTCCGATTTCGTTTGAAAAGTGTCTGACTTGGTTTGAAAAGTGTCTGATTTGAAGTGAAAATTGTATAGAATGCAGGTTGACAAAGAAGTATACAACACTTACTAGCAGTGGACGGACCAGGCTGTGGGTCGTACTGTCTGGATCGTCGGCAGCTGCTACCAGTTTCTTTCAGAGGACGCTCCTTGCATCTTCTCCTCACGTGAGCCCTCATCTGATTCCGTGAGCTGAAGTGCTTGTCGCAGCTTTCACATACAAACTGGGGTTCATCCTCGTGACCACGCAAATGATCCTAAAAGCTTACGGTGGGTGTCAACAATGCTTTCTAACATCATGGACTATTTGAGGAACGCTCTTAAGAACACAGGGCCCCTTAGTGTTTCCCTTCGTTCTATTCTCAACATTTCGATCCTGAGCTCCCCCGTTTTGTATCCGCAAACTGGTGGAGGGAAAGCAAACGAGCAGTTCGTCGACTGACCGCAAAATGAAAGGCGTGTTTGTAGACGGCTGGGCACTGAGGGCAAGTGAACACGACTCGTTCGCAGTGCGTTCGATCGATATGACGAACCATATTTGAACGGCGATTGAATGATTTGAAACAATGCTGAACATCATTGGATAAAAATGCGCCATATCTACAGGAAATGAAATGACGCGCACCTTACAAACGAAGTACTCCGTGTCCCCCAAGAGAGAGGCCATTGTTTTGCGTCTTCGTTTCGAAGTATGTGATGTTTCGCTTTGTACCATGTAAGGTAACGGAATCACCCTTTTACGCTTTACACCCTAAAAATGTGATCTTCAAATTTCGGATAGGAAATTCTATGGCTATTTTGTTAGCTGTAGTGAATCCGTTTGATTGATTCTCGCCTCCATTTTTTCGAGTCCCCTTGCCAGTTAAGATTTAAGAATTGAAAAGAACGATCAATAGGGAAGGGTAAATTCAACCTCCGCTGATGAACCGTCAGCGTCCTCCTCTGCTTCCGAAGACGAATCAGACAATGGAACGATAAGTGGTGTCTCAAAATCGACTCTAGAAATTGCCAGATGTAGGTATTTTAGAGTACACAACCGTTCCACAGACTTGCATTTTATCACAAAACAGAAAATAACAACGAGTACCGTCCTTGCACGTGGAGAGTCCTTGGTTTGTCTCAGGATCAAGTGAGGAAAGGAAATATAATAACTGGGGTTCATATGACAGTATCCTTAGTACAAAGAATGAGTTCTGAGGTATACATAAAAAGGAATGAGGCGGAGGTGGTGTAGTGAAAAGTGGCGTGCTTACCATTCGCGCGGCCCTAGGCTCAAACCCGATCGACTCCCGCCCAAGCTATTGAAGCCTTCTACCCTCCGCGGTGAATTGGTACCAGATTCGTTTAGGAGGATAGGAACACTGACTGTACGTTGGCTACACCCCCACCCCCCCCCCCCACCCCAAGCGTTGTATAGGACACATCGCATTCAATAAGCTATTACGATTCTGAATGGAAATAGAATGCGTGTCGTACCCCACGAAGGAATTCATCTTCGGCGAAGGATTTATCCTTGTCAAAGGGGCGAAATACTCCCTAGCAAGGATTTTAGCAAGGCATATGATTATCGTCTCCGATTGTAAAGGTGAGCCTCAACTGAGTGATATTCGTATGACAATTCACCAAATCCAAGAGACGATCAGAAAGTGCCTACAAAAATAAGATCCCAACTATCAGGATTTCTTTAGGCGAAAGGGTGATAGCAAGTTCAGTATAAAAGACAATCCCTTTTGTTCTGAAGAAAGTATTTCACAGTATTGAAGAATGCCTACCTATTTTCCTGATTGATGGTTATCGAGCGGTGATTTAGACGGGAATAAAATGCTTGAAAGTACGTTGGACCGAGAGCCGAAGCCAGAAGTTCCAGCATAGAGCGTCGCACGACCAAAGAGGCCAAATCCAAAACGAACTGGTGGATAGTACCGCACCTGACACAAAAATTCCACTGCTACTGCTAAACATCTAATACTCATACATATGTACTAATCCAGTCTAAAAAACTGAATCTGCCCAATGTGACAGATCACCATCAGACTCAAGAAGGCTAATTTAACGTTTACCCTCAAAGATTACCAGAAATCTGAGAGAAGTAGAGATCCCTCTGTCAGGCTAGAGTGAAAAGTAAGATAAAAGTCGATTCGCTTCTCTAATCTTGCAACATTGCCGTTTCAAAATACTACGCCGTGAAACTCTATCTACACTGCTCATTCACTTTTTGTAGAAATTTTACCTTGCAGCCCTGCAAACGTGCAGCCAGATTGTTAGGGGTAGGAAAGCTAGCATCTGAAAATATATTTTAGTTGACCGGTGCACCGGTGCCCTCGTCAGTGGCCATAGCTCCACCCACATTCTGCTGACTGTTTTCTCTACTCATGGGTAGCTCAACTTTCTCTTTAGCTTTCCGCGGACATGGCCGTTAGGCATTCCGTCAAGAGAGCGTTTGCCTTCTGTATTTCTGATATGCTTCTGATATTGTTTTTGGATACCGATGGCTGAGTACCAACCAATAAATGAATGCGACGCTTCTAGCGATCCCTCCTTTCCTCGAACAGCACGATGAACTTGTCGTTAAACCCCAGTCCCACTGATGATATGCACAGAGTTTTACGAAACTACAGTCTGGATGAACACTTCCAATCCGCCGAGCAATGCATTCGTTTCCCTTGGAAGTTAGAAAGGAGGAGATCCTAATCCGGACTCATAAGCTGTGCACAGCTATGAGAAATCAATCTCGTTCAAGGAGGGCTCAGCTCTACACATTTCATTGTCTGCTGCCATTTCCCACACTCCATGTAAGGTCCGTGTTCACCAAGTGAGAGCTCGCTACTCCGTGAACGTTTGCCATCAGTGCCCTCTTCATTAGAATCACAGAGAAAAAGGGCAACTTACGCAGGAGACATGTAGTGGAGCCACCGCTGCATATGGTGCGGTTTATTCCTTGAATTACTAACAGATATTTGTTAACAAACCGCACTCAGAACAGCAGTAGAGTAACTTACGGGTGCGTAGCAATTCAAGCTCACGATAGAATACCTCCCCTATCTTACTGCAGAGTTCGGACTTGAATGGAGGTGACCGCACACTTCGCAGTGAATCTACCCTATTTCCACCTATTATTTCCACCATTTCATCCTCAACGTTTGCGGCCTTAACACAGGGAATTTTCCACTGAGCCGCGCTCACGTCTAGCGATGCTGAAGAACCAAGGAATCGCAGAACTAGGGAGTGAGAAAGTCCGCGAAAAAGACTAGGTACATAATGGAGTGTGTCGAGTCCACACGTTGGCGAAAATGGATTCGTAGCTATCAACGGTTTATTACGACAGTACGGGCAACGTGAGGCATCCCTGATGGGCTCAAGTGATAATCTTGCAGCGCGTTGGCTTCGAAGTGCAGTGCCTTGCCGCGAAAATGGCGCCTTCCTTGTGATTGTTAACGCAGGCTACCTACAGTCATGATTTTTGCAAATGAGAGGGCGTGGGACGCGGCGCGTACTGGAGCACAGCCAGGTGACCTTGATCCAACAATGATGCCATCCAGAGTCCGCTACAAGTAGGGGAAACCCGCCCTTGTTGCACTCCAAGCCATGCCCCGTCCCACACCCTATCAAATGCAGGGGCTATTAGTAAAGGAGAGGAGATTTCTCTCCCAAAATGCAAAATACGCCTTCAAGGTCGTGCCTTCACAACGAAAATAAAACGTTCTATATAAGGACGGAAAAGAACGCACTTACTGTCAAGATGAGCTGAATAAACCAGAACATGACTGAAAACCGTAAACTTGAGTAAACCGAAAAATGACTGCTTTTGCGGAGTATGAGTAGCCCACCAAAACTTCGCACAATTTGTGCGAAGTTCATGGAGGGCTACTCATACTCCGCAAGTGCAGTCACTTTTCGTCGTCGTTTTCCACCATCTTTGACAATGAAAAAGTAAATGCTGCGTCGTTCACAACGAATGGTGGGGCGGGTCAGCGCGGCTGCGTTCGGCGCAGCGCCATCCCGTTTTTCCATCGGCAAGAAACAAGACTGTATCATATGATTGGTATCAGTCGTTTCGTCGTTGTTTTCCACCGGCTGTAGTTGCTTAAACTCTTCAGCAATTTGTGGAGAACAGGCTGACGGCGTATCAAACGCAGCCGCGCTGATGCTCCATCACCCGCAGCGAGCGACTGTTCCGCGGCATGACGTACCTGAGCTGCAACGTGGCTTTGAACAAACCATTCTGGAGGCGATGCACGTTCAATTTAACTCCAAGAAATTCAAGTACCGTACATAGGTCAACCCAGGCGGCAGCATAATTTGAATTCTCCATGGGAGGCTGTAAGAGCCGGTTATCTTTATGTCGGTGCAGCTCGGCGACAGGGAAGGAGGAAGGGGGGGGGGGGGTGGGAGGGTATGTTGCACAATTGCAACTTCTCAGCCACGAAATGTTACCAGCCAAACACCTGTAAACCCTTGCAAACAGCACCTGTAAAGTCTTGTAAAGCAGTGAAATACTATGCAAGTACTATTAGGTTGTCCGGAAAGTTCTCAGCGTTTTGAGTGTTTAACTTTAAACGAACGTCATTTTTTTAATACTCATCGGATTCAATCGAAATAGGCACCATTCGAATCAGCACACTTTTGCCAATGTGACAGCAACCGAGAAATCCCATCAAAGTAAAGAACTGGGTGGTCGAAAATTCACGAAATCCATTAAGGCTTTTTTGCCTGGTCCTGATTGATGAAGTATTTTCCAGCAAAGAAGTTCTGAAAATGTTTGCAAAGGTGATATTCAGCTGGGGAAGGTCTGGAGAATATGGCGGTTGAGGTAGAACTTCGACCCCCAATTCGCTCAATTTATGGATAGTGATTTGTGAAACGTGTGGGCGGGCGTTGTCATGCAAAGGAATCGGACACTTTCTTTTGATAAGTGTTGGCTGCATCTGACAAAATTTTCGGTGCAATTCGTCGCTTTCTTCACAGTAGGGTTCTGCTGTGATGGTTTGGCCTGCTGATAAAAAGTCATAGTGGATCACACCAGCCGATGACCACCAAGCCGTGACCGGAATCTTTTTTTCGTAAGGGTTCGGCTTTGAGAATTACCTCAGTGGTTCGTCGGAATCCAACCACTGTCCGAAACGTCTCCTGTTATCATACATGACCCATTTTTCATCACAGGTGACAATTCGCCCCAAAAACAGGTCGTTTCTGCTGCGCAAAAGCAATGCAGAAGGAACCTCGAGACGTGCCGATTCCTGCCGGTCACTCCGATTGTGGGGCACCCAATTGTCGAGTTTTTTCACCTTCCCAATCCGTCTCAGACCTCCCGCAACAGTGGATTTGCCAACGCCTAGCTCTTCTGCTATCTTTCGAGCTGTTTGGGATGGGTAAGCCTCCAAAATCCCCCTAAAATCCTCGTCAGATATTGCTTTAGGTCGACCGCTATGAGGTATCTTCAAGGCTGAAATCTCCAGAATGAAATTTGTTGAGCCATTCCGCACAGTGCTTTCTCTAGCACTATTGGGCGCCCACACCTGGTTAATTTGTTGAGCTGTTTCGATTGCGGATTGCCCCAATTTATAGTCGAAGAAAAAAATCGTCCAAAGTGCTCTTTTCACATGCTTGGAAAAAAATCTTGAAAAAAGGGGGTTTATCAAGCAATGGTGAAACGGCAACTATACCATCAGATAGCGCAAGAAATTCTCTACAGTATGTGCTACTGAGGAGCAAGGCAGAATGAGTTTTTAATCAGCAGTGAATGTACAAAAAATAGGTGCACAACACGCTGAGAACTTTCCGGACAAATAGTTTCTACGATGTCTCGACAAGCTTACTCCTACTTCACAAGAGTCCACAGATTTAACCAGCGTGAAACTCGTAAACCAAACTAGTGGAGCAGCGAACGTGCAAAACCACCCTCCCACAACGCTGACCTGCGCCGAACCGCTGTCCTTACTCATTTGCACAAAAATACCATTACTTGCTTAGATGCAACAAATATACAGCGGAAAATCCACATATTATATAATCTTCATTGGTTCTACAAGAAACAAACACTATATAATAAATTCCAATCTTCCCTTAAACACTCGTTAGCAAATATCACAAAAAGGAAACCGAAGTGGCCAATAGATTAGACGTGACGCTTTGATGACGATGCTAGTAGAAACGTTATCAAATTAAAACAAATGAATGTTGATAAACGAATTAAGCACGAAATAAAATTCATAGGCATCACACCAAATTACGAACTCTCTACAGTAAGCAATTCAGCACTATTTTTTTTACGCACACAAACCCCCTCGATTTAGGTCGTTAAGAGGTAACCAGGTCCCTGCGAAAGAAGAATGCTAGTAGGCTAGGGGCCCTGACGAGTTACAGAGAAGCTAGGGCTTTCTTACTTAAGGAACAACGAAGAGACTACTTGTTGCGTCAACGGAGGAGCTAAATATTATACCGAGAAAAGGACGAAGATCTAACCAACATGCGAACTATACAAGGCAACAGTCGACGAGAATACGCACTCATTACGTTGAGCGGACGGAATGGAAGCATTTCGATGAGGCATTTAGAAACCACAATTTAATGCAGAAAAGCAAAAGTGAAACGCAAGCAGAAACCTCACTACCTAACATCTAGTAGACAACTAAGTCTATGCGTTTAATGCATCTGCTTTTTGAGGATTTTTCGTTTGATACGTGAATCTAATAGTGCCGTAAAACATGGTGATAGGCCTCGAAGCAAAACCGAAATCATTGCAGTGTTTAACCGAAACTTTTGAAAGTCGCTTATCATCAAAACCGCAGAAATCACCATTCAGCTTCTCCGCTGCATTTCTGAAAGCAGTAGTCTTTGTTGTCAATGTGCATGATCCCGTCCTTCAGCTGGAATTTCCACTTGCTTCGAGCACGGTGGACCTGAAGCAACTCAGTAGTTTCCAAAGAAGTTGACATTTGCATAGACGAGACGACAGCTAAAAACAAAACAAATACAAACATACCTTTTTCAACTGAACAACATGAATGACATTATCGGCATCAAACAATGTTTCCAAATCTTCATCATCACTTTGATCGTCGCCCGAATTCAGTGGATCTTCCTCAACTATCTGTAAATTTTTAGTGTTACGCGAGAGAACTAACAGCTGAACCGTTATCAAAACATATCGAGAATATGAATAGAAAATCCTCCGCACCAACAATTATACATTGACCGCCGCCTGAATTATCAGATATTCACGCGTACTCTCGTTCCGCGCGTTTGTTTGTTGCAGACAATTCCCGCGCGCGGAGACGCAGAAGTGCAAACGGGAGCCGATGCAAAAACGCCGCAGAGCTCAATGTGTTAAAGAAGCTGTCATCTCACTTGCGAGCCCATGCTGAGACCGCGTCCAGACTTCGCGATCGGATTGCGATTGGATCGTGATCAAATCGCTCGATTGGATCGCGATTCGACCGCGCCATAAGCGCTCGAGGACACCATCACCAAGCGGTGCACTGCTTCAACTGTAGACTTCAAACCGATCCACGTTCACACAGGACCAATCTGAATTGCGCCGCTGCGACGATGCAGCGCCGGTGCAGCGTTTGGCGGTGAAACGCCCTGTGGTGATGTTATTTACAAATGCCCCTGTGGCGACGTTATTTACAAATCGCAACGCGACTGTCGGCGCGGTCGCGTTACAGCGTCAGGGGAGCGCGCTAGCGGTCAATGAAATTATACTCTAGGATAGACAGGGATTCTAGCGTGTTCTCCTCTATGTAAAAAACAGACACTCGTTTTCTGTTCACCTATAAGTTGGGTGTGCACATTTAGCTAGGCCAGCTAGGCAGACTCACCTATTAGGTCATCCCATTCAAAAGTGCCGAGACATATAGAGGAGTGGCAGAAGAACAAGGGATAAGGAAGGGGGCTACTATACCATTTGGAGGCTAGAACCTTTAGCTGTGTACATGCGAAATTTGCCGGACCTACCCACAGAAGTTCTCGAGAAATTGAAAAGATGCCCAAGTGGTAAAAATCGGGCGCCCGATTTTCAAATCAGGCGTCATAAGAGGGAAGTGCGCTGCTCAAATTTTTACCTGCCCCGGACCATTAGTTGTGTGCAATTGTGTCTCGAGATACAACGTGGAAGGTAGGGTTCAGGAGCCCGAAGAAGGAAGAAAGGAAGAAGTTTGTTGTCTCGATGGTCCCATAATTTTCATATTGCAAGAAAAAAAGGGTGGATGAAGTCAAAGAAATCTTGGAATCATTTGAGCAAAACCTGATTCATTTCTAGGAGGTGTCGCTTTTTGGCCATACACATTAGAAAACTGCGGCTTGATTCTTTGACTGAAGGCAAAAAAGGAAAGAGTAGAAAATGCCTTTTCGCAGACTTCACCACACTTCTTTAATGTTACACAAAAATCGAAAGCATTTAACTCGCCAAAAAGATATGCATGCTATGCTAAGTTGCAGAAAGTTTTCTATCGCATGGTTTGGCAATCGGACACGAAAATTCTATCTTCATGCAAAGTTATCAGTTAAAAAAACGCCCTTACTTGAAGCCAATCCAATAGTCTAGTTCGCTGCGAACGAAGGGGTGTGTCAGGCAGGATGAGTTTGGCGTCGTGCCAATCCGCCCTCCGCCAGTTGTTGAAGCGAGCAAGTGACACTACTGTATCATATCCTTCGTATCGTTCGTTTATTACCAATTGTTGTCACATACCCGCTCCAACAACTGGCAGTAGAGAAAGGGTTTGGTGCCGCGGCACAATCATACTGCCTGACACTGCGAACTGCAATGTAAATACTAAGAGATTTCGAAGCAGAGCTCAAAGTATCTTCGCACATGGCTGATCAACCAGATCATTGCTACAAGATCAGGCCTGCAGAAGAAATTGCGCTCGCTTTCCTGCTCAAAGTAATATGGGAAGCAGCATATAATTTTCACTTACAGCTTGTTCACCGTCTTCAATCTGGCCGTCGCCGATCCTGTCAGCAATGCGTCGAATGGGATCATCGTCATCGTCCACCTAGTAAAGATAACGATTAGCTCACTCCTGGAAAGTGGAATGAATGTGGATGGAACGCGTATATAGCACTCTCATATTGTGAATCTTGAACAATTTAACTACGGCCAAGTGAAGTCAGCTTGTAATCACGCTGAGATAACCGATTCGCAGCAAAAGCTATCTTATTTGAAGCATATTCTGTTAGAAAGTTTACTCTGTATTTTCCATAGACCCTTTTTCCCTAGTTGAAGCAGCTTTCTCCCTGAAATAAACAAAGAGCCATTTCGAAATTGTTCCGGATGTTTTCTGTGAAAGACCATAGACGCTGCCGATTAAACGACAGGGCAACCTCCCCCCCCCCCCCGGAAACAGGACCCAAGCACTCTTGTCACTGTCTTTCGAGTCACGAGGTTGTTATAACCCCTGCGACTACGAGACGGACCATCTTGCAGGGAAGAAGCTCTAGCCAGGTAATCGCGAAATGTGCCTTCAAATGCTGACATTTGAGATAAAGTAACACAGAAAAAGTTGATACCTACCTCCTCTTCTTCACTGGACGAATCTGACATGCCACCACCACCTCCACCGTCCAGCTGTAAAGCAGTCAACAAGTCCCGTGCAATTCGCAGTGCTTCCTGATCTAAAAAAACGAGTAAAAACCGGAGAACAAAGTGTGGGAGCTTAAAAATTCCGATATGAACGGCATAAGCTCACCCGTAACACTTTTCTTTTTCTTCGAAATTCTTTTGTGAGACTTCTGAGTTACTGTTTTTGATGAACAAGGAGCGTCTCTGGCATTCTGAATGGCAACGATTTCTTGTACATTAAAGACAGCTCCCGCGATAAAAGTCTCATGGATAGCTGCTTTCCAATTATGAGACAGCAGCTGCTAAGTAATCTCCCAAAGAAGAAAACAGACAAGAAGCGTTCTCCAAAACAACATAAACAAAATCGCTCCCTCACAGTTACACCTCCCTGCGGTCTCTGTGCAGCCCCTAGCTCACAGATCTCTCTATCACATCTCGCAGTAGTTGATATCGTCTAGTGCAAAAGAAAGAATACAAAAAGAAAGCAACAAAAACGCAGAAGAAAAACTCTGGGAAGGAAAAAGGAATTTTATCAACACGGTGTCTGAATTTGTGATTACGGTAGCGCGCCTTTTTGTGCGTCGTGGTTTTGCATCACGAATATTGCGTCACTCGTGTTTTTTACGCGTTTCACCTCGCGAAATGGGTTGAATTGCATGTATATACCTCCAATGAGTAAACTGTAATGAAGGAGAGCAGAATTATCCAGGGGCATTAGCAATGCCCGCCGCCCCAACTAAGAACAAGTGAGTGGCCTCCGTCGGAGGACATCTAGCAAGTAAAGGCGGTCCGACTGAGGAGGAGTTAGAACTAGCACTTTGAGCGGCTATAACAGCCTCCACGCTCACAATAGAGTCGCGAAAGGTGAACAGTCTTCTAGCTTGGAGGCTAGACTACTTGCACAGCAGAGGCGACTGCTTTTACCGTATCTGTTTCTTCAATGAAGCATCCATTTCCATCTAACTGATGCAGTTGATGACCACCATGTGTCTGCTGCAACCGGTGTTGTAAGACTTCCATGTAGGGCCAACTGTTACAGGAATTTGTTGTCCTTAAATCATAGTTACTATTCAAGTAAAACAGCTTAATACTTCGAAACGAACACAGTTAACAAAACAAACCATTCGCTTGTTGGAGATACATCACGGGATGCTGAATTTGCTGGCCGCCTTGCGCAATGACAAATTGTTGCCCTGGTTGAGGCTGGATAGCCTGGACCATTCGAATGCCAGTTTGGGGAGTGAAAGAAACACTGGTTGGCATATTTCCTTGTTGAACTTGCTGAAAGGATGTCAATTTTGAACTTTTGTAACTACTTCCAGCAGCAGCTATAGAGAACAATATGCTCCTGGTTTTACAGCTCTTCAACTATCCTAGTGACCGAATAAGCACGTACTATTCAGAGGGTTGTACGTAAACTTCAAAAATATTAATGAAATATTATAAAATATTTGAAGAGCAGGTAATTCGTCTTCCATACTCTTCGCAAGAGGAGGATAAGTATTGGAGAGCAGCTAGTGTGTTTTTCAGACTTACCTAATGATCTCTTCGATGGGGCACTATCAAATCGTTACTACCCCAAACTTCCGACATAAGACCAGTTTTTGCAGCGAGCTTTCGAAAATTTTCGTTACCTCCAAACACGAATATCGCATTTCGCTTGGCCAGGAATTGCCTGGTGCTCACGCCAATGTCCTAAGGCTCGAATTTTTCGCTCCAATCGCTATGGAGAGCGCGTTCTTCACGTCCGACATACTCGTCCAAGAAACTGCCCCACTGCTGAGGCGAGGTCTGTGTTTAGGGTGTTCCTGAGGTTTTTTTTCGCATCTTCTCTAATGACGAGCTACTTATGGGCCAGTGGTTCATGAATGAGCACCAACTATGTACCTGTAACAGTTGATCGCGGGATTTGTCTTTAAGCACGACCTTATGCCGTTAAGAAGTCATTCAATAAAACCATTTTCGTCAGAAAATGATTTCGAGCACAAAAGGGTCTTGGTGAGAGCTGGGAGTGATGGGACAGAAGACATGCTAGGCCAGCGTGTTTCCTCACGAAAAGAAGTATGTGACATGAAAAATAATGACTAGATGCAATGATAGTGAGGTAGAGTAGAAGGACGACAAAGACAAAAAAGCTTTGATGTCACTCGCTGCCCATAACATCGAAGCAACCTCAAAATACTTGTCTTGCAGCTAACTTTCTGGAACATACGACTCCTCAACCACACCCAACGTTTCGTCCTCTTCTATGAGCCCCCCCTTCACATTTTCCGAAATTTCCCCCAAAATTTTGCCGTCGAGCGGGTAGGGGGTCGTCATCAACTAACAACTGATTCCAACTATCAGAAACTGTGACTGTACAGTATTTCTGAGGCGCCACCAACTAGGTGGAGGGAGAGGGTGGAATTGCATACATGAAGGGAAAAGCCGTGAAAAATTGTTCCCGATGCAGAAAGCTATTCACAAACGCAAATGCACCCCCCCCCTCTGCTCATGAAGCAGCAAACTCAAAAAATTTTTCATACTGAACACGTCTGCAGGGGATTCCTCAACGTGCGACGCGCCCTGCACCGAAATTCTTTTACTTAATAACCATCCTACTAATATAATCGGCTATGTCCGTGTGTGTGTGTGTGTGTGTGTGTGTGTGTGTGTGTGTGCTGTGGTTGTTCTGGTGTTGTTTCACGAAATTCATAGACACCTGCAAAAACAGCTTGGCGGGTCGATCAGGTGGGGCATGATAAGCATGGGACAAAACCTAATAACAGTCACTCTATGACCCATGGTAAGCCCCGCCCACAGTGGGCGGGTGCCGTCCACAGATTTAGCGATGTCACTGAAAACAGTTATAACTCGCGTTCAGAGCACTCCCCGAAGATGAGGAACAGTGCAGTAAATAACAAAGGCCTGGACCGCAACAAACAGAGGAGATACACTTGAAAGGCGCGAGGCCCTACTTGAGATGCGGCGACGCTTCCCGTGCTCCCACGATGAAAAATCCCCAAACTTGCTACAACAGTCGGAGACTAGAAAAAGTGGAATTTAGATTAGCCCACTTGGTTGGCACGCCAAATTGAGGAGGAAAACCGAAATGCCCGGGGCGACTTTAAGAATGGCGGACGCTTCCCCACAAAAGGCGTATGTAACTCCGTTCCCCGGAAATGTTCTTAGGATCGCAAAAAGTCCATGATCGAAGATATACAGGTCTGCCAAGACCACTATGATTTACCGCATGTTGAGCCGCCTAAGCTGCGCGGTGCGTGCATATTTGAGCACGCAGGGACAGTATAAATAAAGTCGTAGCTTTGCCGCTCCAAAGCACTGCAGAAGTGCCAAAATGTGATATGGCACCAAGTGTATCAAATTAAGTAGCCAAACGGCGTAGCACTCCGCTGTTGGCGGACTGCACCGACGTGCGGAGCAAAGTTCGGGAAGAATTCGCAATAACGCGTTCCAGGCACTCCACAGACCTGGAAAAGTAGCTTAAGATTCAGCGCAGATTTATTTGTGGAGAACAGCGCGAGCACGCGTACTTACGTTTATGCTGGGCGTGCCCTGAGTGGGTGAAAATCTCTAAAAATTCAAGACGGTTTCCAAGCACTCAAGACACGGAAATTCGTTTAAGTCATCGAGGCTGTATCCGGTTCACAATGTAAGCATACCAGTTGTGTGTGGAAGCGTGCGTCAAGTTTAGCGGCAGCCTCAAATAATTCATTCAATGCCGTTCCCAGTAACAGTCTGCAGCGCTTTGGCACTCTTCTGCGATACGGCCCGCTTTGCGGGTCGCTGCCTCCATCGCCCTACCTAACGTTGGCACGATATAATAGCTCGACTAAATACCCCGGCTTTCTCTCATCCTCCACTTATCAACGTCTCCTTCCCTACTGACTACAACTACCGTACAACTAGCGAGGTTGTTGATAAGATGTCCAGCAAGATAACTCTTATGGTATCTCAAGGTAGCATGCTTACCACCTGTTGCGCTAAAACAAGAGGACCACACTTTCTTGATCCTTAGCGGACCGACTCATGAGTTGCCCAAGAGAGTACAATCACCTCGCGCCGGTCCGGGACTGAACACCAAGCCGATCCCACCATTCTACACTCATAGACCTATCACCGCCCCTCCTTCTGAATCTTAAGCTTGAACCATACCCGCCGCCATATTGCTCGTTGGAATCGTGTGTAGGCTCGCACCGTAATTCTATGCATACAAGCAACCAGGACACAGTGTAATAGTGACTGATCATCTGAACGCACCGAATCGCATTTCCTAAAGTAGCAAGAATAACAAACACGCTAATTTCACTGACGACTACTAACTCCTTCTCAACAAAGCATTCACTAGGTATGCATGAGTAAATCAACACAATAAGCACAAATCATACGCTCCAAGCTAATCTTGCAACCAGTACTGACACTAATGCGCTGACATCTCAATTGCCTCGTGTTAACAGATTATTGCATTTGTCATGCTCGCTCCGACTACCTTAATCTGATCATGGTGCCCATGCATACCAGAATGTGCGATCTTGCCGAGCACCCAATCTGAACTCGCAAACAGTCGAGGTTGACTAACACATTCTGACTGGAAACACAGTTAGCAAAGATTTCTAAGCAAATAAAACCTGAGTACGATTTTCTCGTGATAACGGACTATGCTTGACTGCTTACTCCATTCGACTTGAGACAAAGTACTAGAGAGCCCGTGCAAGCGTGAAGGTATCTCATGATTGAGGAGGCAGATGTCTGCAAATCGCAGTTGAAGTGAGGCTCTTAATGGCGAGAGCCCGATTACTCAGCAACACTAAGCCTATCCAACTTTGCTTCCCATTCTTATGTGTAAAAGGATAACAACTATCACTAAGACACAAGATCTATAATTGCATGGCGCCAAAATTTAGTGGTGCAAATCATAAAATGCATGATTGCTACGCGGAGAAACAAGACCATAACTAGTCAACAATCTATGCCGAAGTGCACCAGCGTTATGTACGCTCAGTGAATGAAATTCAGAAGTCGGAGTTAACAATCACAGCACAGACGTATCGTGCAGAAAGAGGCAATAGATACTATTATTACTCTTGAACGAATTGCAGAATTAACCGGACAACTTTGCCCTAGACAAGTCTTGTGCGCCGACGACCTCTTTTCAGTCAGAGAGATGCACTGAATAGTCGATCCTGGGAAAAAATTCGGCTAGCTCGTTATCTTGCTTTTCGCATATCCCCACTATTCGGCATTTCTTGCAAGAATTCCCGCACTCTTCACTTTCTGGCCACTTCTGTCAGCTTAGTGCCAGATTCCGCCCACTTCTTACACTTTCGGCATTCCTTCAAATCGATACGTATTGTAATGCTTTCCGTTCATTTCTAGCACTTCTGCACATCTGCCATTTCGCATTTCTTCAAAGTCGATAAGTAGTGCCATTGGCTTTTCCGCAATTCTCATTCTAGATTTTCCGGCATTCTTCACGAAACGCAAGCTATAACGCAGCCTACGGTGTCCACTATTGAAAGACGTCAATCAATGGAAAAAAGGATTAAATCTTCGCGTGATACAACAATCCAGATGACTTACTAGTACCTGTCTTAAATGATTCGGAAACCGTAGCTCACCACCCAAGCAACTCCGAAACAACCAGCCTTACATCTGGACAAACACAAAAAGATAAAAATTTCGAGGTTGACATTTTCTAAAACCGCTGACTGGAAATTATGTAGGCGTGTCCACAAAAGTGCGTTGTGGCGCATACAAAACACCTGTCGTGTTTGCAGAGCCTTTTATGAAGCAGATATACTCACCAGTTAACTTACCGGTCCCATGATATAACCTCTCCATGGCATACCCACCAACCTTTCGACCAACGATCGGGTAGAGAGCAAACGCCATCCTCTCAGAAGCCGCCAGCCGCGACTCGCCCCATGTCCTCCGATCACGTCCTCGAGGTCCGCGCTGGTTCTTCACGCTGTTTTCCGTCCAGGAAGTTTCGCAGGACGCGGAAGACTGGTGGTATCTGCAATTAGACTGAATGTCCGGGCTTAATACCCATTCGCTGTTCCAGGACGGCGCTGAGTATTCTCTCGCTTGTGGGCGCGCGACGTCCTTGTCCCACAGCACCACGGATTTGCAAGTTTCTTGGGACAAGCGCGGCAGCTTTTCACCTTGACCTGCCATGTAATTCTTTAGGACGAGTGTTCTCTGCCGTCACTGTGGCATTTGCGATTGCCGGCTGGGACTGGATAGTGAGGACGACGCGCCGTGACGAGCAGAACCAGAAACCTCGGCCAGTATCTTCCGAGCCATAGTTTCATTGGTGAAGCGACGTCCCCCATTTTGACATCCAGTTCTTAGAAGGGGTGTTATCACCAAACTGCTGACGCATCCTGGTCGTGGCCTGACGTCTGGAGATGTCCAGATTAGTAGTCCAGCAACTATCACTCATCTTCACTATTGTGGAAAGGGCAGGAAAGGAAATTTAGAGCTAGCTAGCTCAGAAGATAGCCCATCGCGAGTACTTTCAGTATTGCGAAACCATTATGCAAAATCACAACGCGTTGCGTAACGCGACGCTGTTTACAAATGGCCAACGAACTTTGTGGACACCCTAATAAAACGCTGCTATGCGGTGCTCCAAAACAAGAGGTCTCATGTATAACAGAAATATCTATAAGTTTGGTGAACTGTGGAGAAGGCAAAGCCTTCAAAAGAACAGACTCCGTTCAACATTCTTAACCTTGACATGAATGATTAGGGTGAATAGTCAGAATAGAGTCTGCCTAAGGTTGTCATAGTCTATTAGACGACGGCTTATCTTTCTAGTTTTCCGCCTTAGTCGAGAAACATTTGAAAAAGTAAACTCAAAAACATAAACAAACATGAAGACAATTTCCTGCGTTAGCAAACTACCATCAGATCATGATAACTCGGAGAGCCACAGAGCTTACCTCATTCACCAACACCGTGAAGCGAGGTCGCTACAATAACAAAATACGTACTGAACAGGTACAACCCCCTCAGCCCCAATACAAAAACACAAATCAACGGAGCACGATGAAGGGAATGAGTTCAGGGTTATGGTTACAAACATTCCCCTATACTAATTTAAGGGTTTCTAGCCGATATCACTAGCCGATCGACTCCGTTTCACGGCGACGGTGGCCAAGGTGAGCATCATAACACTCTCTGAATTCTTGATACTTACTGGTGGCTTGCCAGTTCGAGGTATTGTCTTCGGAACTGTTTGAGGCTTGAGTGGACCATTCTCAAGCGATTCTCGTCCTTTACGTTCTGAAGAAGGCAAAAAAAAGAGATGTAAGCAGAAGCCGAATAAAAAGGAGCAATCAAGTTTCATTGAAACTAATCACACTCAAGAAACATTATTGTAAAAGACTGGGCACTGTTGAACTGTTCCTATCCCAGTATTCCGAAATCAGGCCGGTTTCTTGCCGAGTTTTCGTACGAGGCTCAGCTCGAAACTGCCAGGCGCACGCGCCACAGGCGCTGGCACCAAAATATCCTAAATCACCAGATTCGCGGAAAACTTGTCCTTAGTGGAAGTTTGACCTCATGAAAAGAAAACCACATCAGCCAAAACAGGCGCTAACGTGGTTGGGAGGGGCCACGCGGCTTGCTTCGAGCGATGACTCATCTGCTCTTCTCCTCCCTCCTCGGCAAATAGAAGTAATTTCGTGTTTAGGACATAAATATAACTTCGCCTAGCTATATCCAAAAGTTATGTTGCATGTTTGTCGCTGACTGTTATTGTTGACTACAAAAAATCAAGTTTTTAGCTTTTGTGGAATTTTTCAGCAAGTTCCCGGTGAATCTTGTTTGTTTTATTCTGGTTTGGCTGCTAGATCGCGTTTCAGGTATGCCGACGAGTTATCACTCGCCGCGTGGCCCCTCCCAGCTATGTTAGCACCCAAAACACCCTATGTCACCAAAGTCGATGAAAACCTGTATGCTGGGGTCTTATGACTTATGACTAACTATGAATATGACATTTACTCCTGGCGTTGGCGCTAAGTAAGACACTATGAGATCAGCGCTGCTGAGGGAGAGCCTGCCCTGAAGGGAATCACTCCTTCTGGCAGGTTAGGCTTTGGTATAAGGCTACATGGCGCCGGTGTCGAGAAATAAACGCCACATTCGTGATTAGGGCTTCAAAAACTCCTATTACGCGGGTTTTTATCGATAGGGAAAAACGCTGTGGCCCCAAATGGCACCAGCGTCAAAAGTAGGTGGCATATTCGTTATCAGGACGTCAATTAACCCCCGTATTGAACATCAAATTTGGTGAGAAAGGGTGGCTTCTTTTTAGCACCTGCGCCAAATAGCGCCAGCGCCAAAAATGAATGTCACATTCGTGATCAGGACAACGTATAATATCTATAGGCAGAGTTTCAGCGGAAATTTTTCTCGAGTCTTTGGGGTAGGAATCAGATTGAGTCGCTCATTACAGCTTCTGATGCAACAGCGCGTTCATACTTGGCGATGATGATTCAATCAGCGATCGGATTGCTCGCTCGACTGTATCGCACGATTAAGTAGTCATTCTGCCTTCTTCCACAGCTACAATTCGTATGCTGCTTCTAACTCAGTTTGTCAATAATTTGTACATCCAAAAGTTACGCCTTTTCTGCAATGAATTTATATCATTCTTTCATTGAGTTCTTGTTCATTCGTAAATTCTCAGGTAAATTCTATTGGCGAACAGTTTTTTTCCTATAACTTAGGATTTTCAGTTGAAGGAAAAGGTTCGCTACTGCCTCTCGAACAGCCTTGGAGAATTTCTAGCTCCATTAGAGAATACACCTGCTTTTTTGGAGCACCTATTTCAATTAATCGCAGCTGCGTAGGTATTAAGCACTAACATATAGTAGGATAAATAATTTTAAACGACTTCATAATTTCATGTCGTCCTGGAGAATCAGGGGACTCCATAACAGCAAATGTAAATAAACGTCCAAAGCACCTTTTTTAACTGCGTAAGCACATCAATATCCACATTCTCATCCAAGAACGCTTCTTTGACTTGACTGATCACGTCTTGAATTACGCCTTTGTAAATCTCAGCCTGAAAATCTACTAGTATGATTGTCGGGGCACTTAATTCAAGGTGACCGCTGAAATTTCATAGCAGTATTGAAGAAAGGGCGTTCTAGATCCAGGAAGAAAACAGTACGCCAAGTAACCAGAACAGGTTTGGTCACGGTCTTAAACACAATGTTGTGGTGCGGCAAAAGGAAAACTTACAATGGTATTTCCTCCTGATTGCGCCATTGTGTTCAACCCCCAAAGAACGTCAGCCTAAACAGGAAATCTTTCAAAATACCGATATTCAAAACTGGTTAGTATAGGAGCTATGTGGAAAAAACTCTGAAAACTGACTTAAAGCATCAGTACCGACTGGACATCGCTAAAAAGAATTACATTCTCTCAACTTTCTTTTGGCAATAAGATTTCTGTTAAAGATCAGCCGCAACATTTAACACGAATTTAAAACATTTTCGAGGAAATGCTCAAATGTCCAGGAGGGAAATGGCAACTTTCACCTTAATTAGTTCTCTGCCCACAATGCACATATCGCTAGCACAATATCCAATTGATCACTAAGATGTTTGACAGAATCCCTTCACAGATTTCGAACCAAAAATGTCAAAGTTGTTCTATACCGTTTCTTACCGAATGAAGCTCTCCAATCTATCAAATCCAATGCGAGCACCTTGTTAGCGTAATGCAGCACGAACACAACCATCTCATAAGCGTTTTAACGTCCTCAAACACTCACCGACTTACGCCGTTGACTGACGGTCGACTGAGTATTTATACACGCACGATCGTGTGACGTCATTCGAAAACGCCGGTGATTAGATGCGCAGGTGGGCGTGGCTTGGCACGAAAACAGCGATTGAGCGCGGATTTTGAATCTGCCTATTGTCGGTGGTTCAGCCCTTCATCGTTGAGGATTCCTCATCGGGGGTCGTATTCGATCGTGGCAGGAGGAAAATGGGATGTTAACGTATTTGGGGGTGGAGGGACCTCACGCTGAGCGATAAATCATCTGCTCTTTTGCTCCTTACTCGGCAAAATAGAGGTAATTTCATGTTTAGAACATGAATATAACACCGCCCTAAGGTGCTAGATTCAAAAGGTAGAGAAGTTAATGTCGAAAAGTGCAAAGGAACAATTGTAGGCCGGAAGATTCTTGATTAAACTACAAGGGAATAAATTCCGGCCTAGGTGAACCCATTCGTTTGTGTGAAAGTGAAACTATTAAATAAATTGGATACTCCGAATCGAATCGAGAAAGAAATCTATTCGAATAGCTCACTATCAAATGGCGAAATTGAATCTTGAGCGGTTTCCTCACAACAGAATCACGATTTTACCTCAGCAATTCATTTCACCTTGATAAGCCACTAAGTGTAGGGACGGAGTTTGTTGAGAAACTACAGTACTTTGCTTCGTAGCGGGACCTGCGACCGTACTCCCGGCACATTGTTAGGCATTTCAAGCTGGTCTAATTTCGAGTGCGCATTCTTCTGGACTTGGAGGAGTTGAGAAACGTTTACTAGATTGTGAAGATGAAATATATCCACTTGGATAAAATGTTTTTGCGTTGTTCAGGTTTCACTGCAGAATATATATGCGCAGACCAATTTTCCACGAGACCAGCTAAGGGTGTTATGTGAGCACTTCATCAGAAGCTTGAGCTTACTCACGGTATTCAGGAAAAATACTGTATGCTTCTAAAACCGCACATAACTCTACAACTGATAGCTTGTATACCATAAGTCGGATCACTGGGCTCCCACAGGGTGCTCCTCCTTCTTTGTCAGGACCCGGCTTCGCCGGGCCGGCCTGGCCTCGCCAGGCACTCTTTCCATAGGCGAGGTAGAGTGTGCAAAATACGCCTAACGTTCACAGTGCATTTTCAGGGCTAATGCCGTTTGGACTCCAGAAATTTCGTCTTCGAGCTCATTTTCAAATTGCCCAAGTCACCAAATCCACTTAAAACTTGTATAGGGGTAATGCAACATCCTGAATACGAGGATGACACTCATTCTTGGCGCTGGCGCCAGGAGAGGACACTACGATTGCCTTATGGGATCAGCCTTACCAGGAAAGGTCAACAGGTCGCCATGGCCATTCAAGATGGGATGCATACTGCCGTGTGCGTCTCGGGGCACTGAAGTCAAATCTGCCTTCAGAATTTGCTGAACGATCCTCTGGGAGGAGTTAGGGGGGGGGGTCGTTCTAGCATAGCACTCGCCGATTCTTCTTTGCGTAGCTCAAGTTAAGTTCGAATACATACAGCCCCATCTGGTCGACGGTTTAGTGGATAGGTGGGTTGCTTCATACATGAGAGGTCATGGGTTCGGTTCCTTGACAAGTTCGCGTTTTTGCATTCTTTAGGAACATCTTCTGCGAGTTCAGAGAATACTTCTTTCCGTTATTCTGTCATGCTTGCTCTTGTAAAAAAAGACTTAAGTGAAGGCAATTGTGCTTCCCTTTCAAGACTTTTGGGCAGTGTTTACCATTTACTGGCAGAATTGGCTAAAAGTTCCCCTATGGTCGTCTGCCCTTCTGATCATAATCAGCGCATCCTCTCAGCACGAAACATCCGTGCCACAGGCACCAGCGCCAAAATACCCTAAATCACAAAGTTCGCTGGAAACTTGTCAACTGGGGTATTTTGACCTCCTGTACACAAATATCTCATCCAAACTTTCTGAAACGCCTGACGCGTAAGCCACAAGCGACCCATCACATGCTTGTTCTTAGTAACGCACTACTCTTCCTAGTTGCCAGTCACAGAGATCCTTCTCTTGCTAAGGCTCAGCCATACAGAGGAAGGGCCTCATGAGGAGGGGTGCTGACGCAGGTTACATTACCGTAATTACATTACCGTTTTTCTTTATCCCAAACATTCTCAACGCCCCACGCGGATATGATGCTCGTGTTTAGAAGGTCAAACTGCTCCAGTTGAAAAGTTTAATGATTATGGTGGTTCGAGTATTGGCGCCGGCGCCAGGCATTTCCGGGCTCAGCTAATGGGATTTCTGTGTCCAGGAGGTCAAACTACTCCAGATGACAAGTTTCCAGCGAACTTTGTGATTTAGGAATTTTGACATGAAGCCTGTGGCAGGGATGTTTCGTGCCGACGGTGTTTGGGTATATTCATGGTCAGTAGTCCATGGACTATACCCTAGTTTAGGCAACTGTTCAGCCAATTCTGCTTGATTCGGTTGTTGTGGTTTAGAAGAAGAATTGGGTGTCGTCATAATAATGGGCCTGTAATGTTTGGGGTGGGTGTGATTTGCTGTGTGAGTTGATAAGGGAAATACTCCCCAAAAACTTGTGAAAGGAAGCAGACCGAATGATGTCGGCACTTAAATCTATTTTTCTGCTGTAAGCAAGAGCAAGCATGACAAAATAACGGAAAGAAGTGATTCTCTGGAACTCGCAGAAGATGTTCGAAAGAAGGCCCAAAAACGCGAGCTGTCAAGAACGAACCGATGACTCTCAGTATATGAAAACAACCTATCCACTTAAACCATCGACCAGTTGGGACTTATTATTCAACTTTTACGGAGCCTACTGCAAAGGAGGATGGGCGAGTGCTATGCATATACGACCCCTCCCCTAACTCCTCCGCCCCCCTAAGGATCGTTCAGCAAATCCTAAACCAGCATTTGAGTCCAGTGCCCAAGACGCACACTGCAAGTATGCATCTCAGCCTGAATGCCATGGCGACCTGTTACCTTTCCTTGTAGCAAGCGCAGTAACATCGTGTGTCTCCATAGCGCCAGCGCCAAAAATGAAATGTCATAAATCGATCAGTGATGTTGATATCACCGCCAAATATAACAAAGTTTTACGGATATTGCTGATTATTCCCACTTTTAAAATGATGCTCGAAGACGAAATTTTCGTTGGAGTCCCAAAACGGCATCAGGCCCATTTTCAGCAAAATGCTATGAAAATAATAATCAAAAAAATATGCTCACGCAATGGCGGTGTAAAGTTTGAATCATTGCGAGAGCATCGGGCAAGCATACAGCGGCTTTTACTGCTAAATTCTAATGGACATCAGAGAAAGAACGCACCGAGCCTTATAATGCTGAGGGTGAATGCGTTGAAAAGTTGTAAGAAATGTGAGCGAAATTTGATTTGTCAGCAATTTAATCAAATTGGGTATGGATTAACTTAGCACACACTCGTCCTTCCACAAAGACTTTGGTTGGGGTACTCAAAAGCACTGTAACACCGTCTAACAAACGTAGGACGCGGGACCCTCTGTATCGGAGTCCCTAATCAGGTTGTTATCGGCTCTTTGGTGCACCACCGTGGGGCCTGACGGCCCAGTTCGACGCCCGTGTTAATCACTGGTGCGGGAACCAGCGCGTGACTCTGCACGCCAGCGGAGAAATACAGGTGCCTGTATGCTTTCGTGACTTCCCGGGCTGGTATGAAGGTGGCGTGAATCAGATGTTGGCGAGTTTTTGGCACCAACCTATTTTCCTTTTCCTGAACCCTACAGTCGTTATCTTGAGTCAGCCTCCTGCCTGTTGCTGCTGACTCGCGGAGGGAGCTTCACGTGACGCGGTTACCCTGGTCTAACATCCCCGTTGGATCTTATCAGGCTCGACAAGCTGTCATCCACCAGACGAGTTGTCCTGCCGGCCATTACCCTGTAGCAGTCTATGGTGTGGATAACAAGCACCTGCTGATGGCTATAGCCTCGGCGTTGGACGAAGGTTTTTTGGTGGAAGTGGGGTAGCCCGCTGCCTGGAGGTTTCGTGTGAGTCAGGGAGTGATTAGGTCGCGAGGGATGATCAAACGTCACTTTCCTTATCGACCCGACCAATAGTGTTCCCGTCACACCTCTACGTTCACTGCTTGGAACCTCAATACATTGGTGCTTGGATGACTGAGAGCGCGCTGATGAAATTTAGTGTCAAAGAGATGAACGCACACGCAGACAGAGCCGATTAATATATGGATTATTGCTAACCTTGCCCTAACGGCTATGCGCTGAAATCAATCCTTGGTCCACATCCTTTTCTCGGATGTAGTAACCTTTCACCATGCAGTTGGATAGCGCGTCGTTCCACGGCCCTAAGCGCGGCCAGGAATCTAGCTTTGGCTTTTCCAAGTCTAATTTAGCCATTTTTTCCCCTTTGATAGAGATAAAGGAGCTGCTAGAAGTCTGGGAAAAAGTACGCCAAAACAGTGAAAAGTTGGATAAAAGTGAGCTATAATTAGTCTGGAAAAGAGGTCAAATGAGTTTTCTGGCATCCCGCGCCGGCCTTGGACGACCGCGCCTAGGATCAACTGCCCGGATGACGACGGTACCAAAAATCTCCATAAGCCCTCACACAAAAATTTCAGCAACCTGTATAGAGCAGCTTTGAGACCATCCTACCGCTTTATGCGCTCTCAGTACTGCCAGTTTCTTTTCTGGAATTCGCACTTGCAGTTTAACGCTTTCGAATACTGCTATGGTTCTCTCTCAGACTGTTATGAAAGAGTCATAGACATTAGTGATAAAGCCAGTTGCCTGCAGTCATGCCAGATTGAGTAAAACATACCCCATGGCTTCTTGAGCTCCAGTTGCTTTAGCGCGCCATTTACGTGATGTAGATAGCGGAAGAAGGCATAAGAGTGAGTGTGCACGAAACTATCAGAGAGACTGCATACCTGAATTCATATCAAGTGGCATATGATGTGACGGTGCTTTTCGGATTCTCGCATGATGGAGGTTTTCATTTTCTTGTCAGCCAATCTGGCGTGCGGCCACCTGTCGAGTGGGTGTCCGCCCCCCCCGTGTTACCCACTGTCCTGGACCAAGGGGTCCCACAAACCCCCCCGCCCGTAACCTGCCCTACAAAATTGGGTGGCCCTCCGCATCTAGTGCGCCTACAAAGGCTTATCATGGAGGTTTGATTAGCGGATGTGGGTCAGGCCCACGCGGCGGTCGCCTCGGCTGTATGCGGATCCGGAACCAGCGGTCTCAATTCGCTACAGCCGATGTAGCTAAGGTGCACCCTCCGCGTTCTAAGTTCCCGCTTATCAAAAGTCTTATTCAGTGTATCAGCTTTCTGTCGGACACACGCGAGTCATGTGTCCAGCCCTCTCCGACATGCCACTTCGTCGAATATCAATGTCCCACGGGCTGCTGCAACTGCTGCGCTAAGAATTGGGCGTGACGACCCGCGTCTAAAGTCCTTTATCGTCTTTATCAGATTTTATCAGCTTTTGGCAGCCCGCGCATCGGGAGCGCAGGTTGGATCGACTGCTTAAAACAGAAGTCCCACAGCTGCTGCCAACTGCGCACGAATCGGGTGAACCCTCCCTTCTAAGGCACCCTCATCCGAATCTGTATGATCCAGTGTTGTCTACTCCTGTCACCTATCCAAGGGTGTTCCCGTCCTGATGTATATCAGCTCTCGAAATCGAAGGGTCCCACCAGTCTGCGCAAGCCTGCGCCTACTAGATCTGGTAGTCGATAACCTACACAGACGGAATAGAGCAGTCGTTAGCCTCAGCCGCTGAAGCATCGATACTATTCAATGCAAGTTCCCCCCTCTCCGCCCGCCCCCCCTCGTGCGAAGCGTCTTTCTTCAATGCATCTCCAGCGTTTCTAGCAGTGGAACGCTGCGAAGTGCCGTCACTGAGGTGAGTATTGATGGAGCTTAGTGTATAAGAGTGGATTAGTCGAATTTGCGGCTGCGTCATGAAAACTCTCGAAACAAACCCAATGCATTCGGAATAGAAGCTACTCTGGCGGTGGCGTACATGATTGCCGCTCACTGATGAGCGGCGAGGAATGAGTGAGTTGGAAGGGGGGGAGGGAGTCATGGTGGGGGGGGGATGAGATAGTTTCATACTCGAGTCATATCGATTGCCATTGCTGCGCAAGCGTTGTTCTGTAGCGGACTTTCCCACGCTAACTTGTCACTTTCAGCTTCATACAACATCGTCCCCGGCCACTAAATATTCCCGGTCCATATCACTATCATTATCATCTCTAAATCACTGCCGATTATGTGCTCCCACGCGTTGCTGTAACCTGCGTACAAGATTTGATCATCCTTCTTTGAATCGACCTATATCGATCTTATCAACTGTTTATCACTTTCGTCACTCGCCAATAATGTTCCGTCCCACCACCCGTATATCATCTCCGATCCAAGGTTCCACTGCTGCCGGAACCTTGCGGAATTTGTGTCCTCCCCTTTCGAGACCCCTTATCGTATCTTATCAACTGTTATCACTTTCTGTCACCTGCCAATAATGTGTCCTCCCTCCGATCCAATAATCATTGGCAAGCCAAGGTCCCACCGTGTTGCTGCTAACCTGCTGTTACGACTTGGTGATCCTCTCGTCCGAAGGTACCCTTATCATATCTTATCAACTGTTATCAACCGTTCTGTCACCCGCCAATAATCTTCCCGTCCATCCCCTTAGATCACTTCTTGGGAGAAAACATGCCCACACTACTGGTACGCGTGCTATGAAGCTTGCGTGACAAACGAGACGGAGCGACGGCACGACACCACGCAACAGACACACAAACACACACACTGACGAGACATTACTAGGCGAATATCATATAGCTAGGAAGAATTGTAACCGCGGTGTCCCAAATTTGTAGCGCTTAAATCTTATCCTTTTGCGCATTCTTTTTGTCAGGGTTAGTAGCCAAAAATCTCATAACCCTCACACTAAAATTCAGCAAACCTGGTTAGAGCAGTCCTTTTGAAAGCATCCCACCGCTTGATGGTGTCTCGACTACGTAGAGTCTCTTAGTCGGGAATGCACTCCCGCAGTTCGGTACGCTTTTAACGCTTCCAGCACCCTCTCTCAGGGTTGTTGATAAAAGATAGTTCATATCATATGATAGAGCGACAATTGCTGCGGTGTTATGGCAACTGAGTAAAACAACCGTCATGCAGCATACGCTGATCATATCAAGTTGCATAGTGGAGAAGGGATGCTGCGATTCCCGCATGTGACGCCTTTCAACCTTATCAGTTGCCGATAAGCTTAACTTTAGTGCCAAAAGTCAGTGTGGTTCCGTCCCCTCCCCTATTAACCATTCTTTGAACAAAGAGAGTCTATAGAGCCTGCAACCTGCCCTATAAAGTTGGTGACCTTCCTGCATGCCAAGGCCACCTTATCGAATCTGTACTCGGATTTATCAGCCTTCTGTGCACATCACAATCACGTCCTTTCCCTTCCCCATACACAGTCTCGAAATCAAGTCCCGCGGGTCGCTGCAACCTGCGCTAAGAGATTTGGGTGACACCCGCGTCTAAAGTCATTTATCGGTCTTATCAGATGTTATCAGCTTTTGGCAGCCACCACCCTACCGTGTATATCACTTGTTGAAACCACGGTCCCACAGCTGCTGCCATTGCGCTACGAATTCGGTCCCCTCCCTTTCTAAGGCCCCTTATCAAACCTTATCAGATGAACCATCCCTTATACCCCCGAAATATTACTTAGATGGGCCGTACACAGTTTTCTGGGAAACAGGGTACAGAGCAGTAATCCCCCTTTCGACCCGTCCTTTCATCATGGGGTACAGGTGAAGCATCCCTTATACACCTGTTTGACCCTCAGAAAATTCGGTTCTCTCTAAAGGCAGTTATGCTCCACCTCTCTTGGCTGCCTTCCTGTTACAGTTGTACACTTTCGTGTACATCCGCCAGCAGGCCCTTGGGTCTGCCTCACATTGTGTATCTATTCCTTAAGGCACATTGTTGTTCAAGTTCCACTGGCTTCTTAGCACGTTAGTGATGAATGCATCCATAGGTCAGATCCTCATGATCAACCAAGCTAACCATGAGGTACACCTCTTGTGTGTCTAGCTGTGATATGGAACGGGGTCTAACCCGACATTTTCCACTAACCTACCACTTCTGTAGTGGCGTTCAATCCGCAGAATTCTGTCCTCTCTTGATTCCGCGGGTTTCCTCCAACACCCGGCCGCTCCTAGCATGTCAACAGCGAACAAGGCCACTGTTAACAGTCTCCTATTGCTTTAGGCTCGACGCCGTTACTGCCCGGCTCTTTGGAAACAAGTTTTGTCACATTTTTTCAAAAGAATATTTATTACTCTGTAGAGACATATTAGATTAAATGTAATCACCGTTGCGTTCGACTATTTCTTGTCAACGTCCAGGTAGCTTATGGATACCATCCCTCCAGAGCTGAGCCTCACCCGAGGCAAAATACAATGCTAGCTCAACTTCGACCTGGGCACGGGTTTTGAACTTCTTCCCGTCCAGGTAACGGTCGGAGAATAACCAGTAATCGGAAGGAGCGAGGTCTGGGCCGTACGTGGATGAGACAGAACTGTCCAGCCATATTGCACCAGTTCCGATTTGACACTTCGCGCTGTATGCGGTCTGGCATTGTCATGCTGGAAGTAGACTTTTCCTCAAATCTCTCAGCTGCTGCGTGTAGAGGTCAGCCGTGATGGCGACCCCTCACCCAGTAGTTGCCATTGAACGGGACCCCGTACACCCCACCATACGGACAAAAACCTTCTTCGGGTGCATCTCCTTCGGGGTCTCCTTGGGCTCTTCTCCAGGTCGAACCCACTGCGCTTTCCTGTGGAAGATGTCGTGATAGATCCACTTCTCGTCCGAGATGGTCCAGCCACTTGTACCCTTTATGCATAGTCAGCAGGGTCAAACAAGCATCCACCCGGCGATCAAGGTCGGCAGGCTTGAGGCGGTGTGGCACAAAACGGCCCAGTTTTGTAGTTATTCCCAGCTTCTGCAATCCAGCTTCCACAAGGGAATGGTGAGTGTCAAGAGTGCTCGCCATATCCCTTGTGGATTGGAAGGGGTCCGATTTCAGTACACGCCGTAGCTGCCTCATGTCCAGTTCTGATGGGCGTCCTGATCTGTCTTCGTCTTCAAGGCTGTACTCCCCGGTCGTGAAGCGCTGGTACCACCGCAACATCGCCCGACAACTGGGGCATGCTCCTTATACACATCCCTTATTTTGGCTTCGGTAGCTGTCGCGTTCGATCCGGAGTGGAAGAAAAAAGGATGATGTGGCGCAGGTGCTCACGGTTTGGTTACGAATTCGTGCTCCATTCTGTAGAAGGGGAGTGAAAAGTGAAACGGGCACTACTATTAGGATCAGCCTTACCTTGGCTATTACTGCTGCTATTATCGATTGGACGCTATCGATCTGAGGACTGATATGATGGGTTAAAAAATGTGACAAAACTTTCCCGCCAACCTAATATACGCACATCGGCATAACAGTACACTACGTGCACTAGTCATGTCCAAACAGGCATATCATGACACCCTTTCACAGCCGCATGCGACCATAGGGTATACTCGCCTCGGATCAGCTATGTGATCAGACAACCGACACTTTCGTGCCGGCCAGGCCTGGAAATTTAAGCCGTTGGTCTGGTCCATCCCTCAGACCTAAATGCTGCTCTCTGTATTTTTCAGCATGGTCGTAACCATACTTGCTTTGGGAATCTCCATTCCATACCGCAGTCTTCGGCCGCAGCCATGGAACCAGGCCGAAGTCCTTCCATTCTTGTTAATTGCAATATAGTCTTCTGCTGGGATTCAGATCCTTCACCATCTTTCGCTTTTTCCAGTATGGTCTCTGCCGTCCAGTACGGTCTCTGCCATATTTGCCTTGGTAATCTCCATTCTGTACTACGGTCTACGACCGTAGTACAGAATCGGGCCGGGGCCCTTCCAATACTGTCAATCGCGACTTGTATAGTCTCCAGCTGGGTTTTCAAACCCTTTCACCATCTTTCGCTGTTTCAAGTATGGTTGCTGCCATACGTGCCATGGGGAATCTCCACTTTTATATTTCTGATATTTCTGAGTACTTGTCTCTCATATATGTCAGGATGGCCTCAGCCTTCCTTTTATGCACAATTCTATCGCACCTACCCTATGATACGATCAATCCTGTACCAACCAAATAGATTGGTTTGAATTGACTAGTCCACATGGTGTCCAAGCCTGGGCTTTGTACTTGCCTCTCATTACTATTTGCTGCTGTTCAGCATTTGCTTTAGCCAGGGTCAGACATTTGGTCTGCCCCTATATGCTGTATTCTATCATACCTATTCTATGATATGATACAATAATGTACCTTCTCATTAATTGAGTTTGTCTGGATCAACTAATCCACTTGATTTGATGTCCAAGCCTGGGGCTTTGTACTACCTCTTATCCTAACTGCTGTTATTCAGCATTACTGTAGTCAGGGCCTGGGGCTTTGTACTACCTCTTATCCTAACTGCTGTTATTCAGCATTACTGTAGTCAGGGCCAGGTCGTAGACCTGCCCTATATGCCATATTTTATCACATCTATTCTGTGATGTGATGCAATACTGTACCAACTCATTCATTGAGTTTGTCTGGATCCTCTGATCCACTTGATGTGGTGTCCAAGCCTAGGGTATTTGTACTTGCCCTTTTTTGGGAGCCATTCCCTTTCCTCATGCTTGCTTTGAGCAGTAAAATCACCATCACGCCCTCTGAGGTGTTCGTTCCACAGGTTTATTTATTCCATGATCCTACTAATTGAACATTATGAGCATTATTCACTGTCAAATATCAAGGGCATATACCCTCCATAAAAAACCAGAACAAAAACTCCATCATTTATTAGTCGAACCATTTACAATGTACAGAAATCAAGGATATTACTCATCCATGCGAGAGGGAACCGGGGCAGGATCGCTCTCGCGCTTTTTCCGAGGGAGATCATTGCCACCACTTTCTTTGGGTACTTCTACGACTTCCTCTGTAGGTTTCTTCTTGACCTTCTTGTCGCTTTTGATTTTTCGCAGTCCGCTTCGAGCTGCGAAATTTTATTTTTCAATCGATGATTCTCTCTCGACTTTGGTGCTGCTTCGTCGACGAGATTGATGATCCTTTTTCGGTTCACGGAAAACTTGGGTCCCCTAAAAGTAAAACTATTAGTTTTTGCTATCGATCAGTTACGATGTCACTAACCTTGGTCTAATGCAGATCATGAAGGCAACGATATCCACTTCAACGAACTTTTTTCCATCTGCATTAGCCGGTTGTTTGCTTTTGTTCGAGTTCGGGTTCGACATTTTGAACAGAAGGGTATGAATTAATTATTCTCATACATTCTGATGCCACTGGGGCATAATTTCACTACTTGATCAAATACCTCCTCGAAGTATAAGATCATGGAATAAATACGCCCGCGTACTGGGAGTAATGTTATAGGGTCCCTTGCGGGCGCAGAGATGGTAATCCACGTCATTTCACAACTCAGTTGCCAAGCCTATCTTTCCTAGATCACCCGATAGGATCTAGCAATATCCAGTCGAAGGTTCACTCTATTAGCCATGCATGTTCGACTGTGAAGTTTATCATGCATTTATGCGCGTCAGGTTTTGCTGACTACCCTCCCACCTCAATTCACTGAGCCCTTTCCACTAGTCACCTATGGGGTCCTGGAATCCTCCACGACGGCAATTAGCCGTAGATCCGACCCGATTAATGATGCGGCTTTCGCCCGCGCTTGAATGAAAAGGAGCGCCGGCCCCTTTTTCACGAGATCAGGTAAGCCGTCTCTCGCAATGCCTTCATGTCCTTCGGGACACCTGGCTTGACTGCTCATGCGACTTCATTGTGCATGTGCAGAATGGGGTTTTCACCCCTTTCTAGGGCATAAACACTTATGGGTTTATGGGCCCTTCTACATGCCTAGATGTCCTCATTGGACAAGTGGCATTTTATTATTCTATTACTGCGCACTGCGCAGCTTTGCATCTTCTCCATGACAGCTTTCACGCCATAAGGCAGCTTCAGCTGTCGAACGTACTGACGCGAATTAGGAGAGCATTCGCTGCAAGCCCCAACTATGAAAGTCATGATCTCAACTCTCATTCTGTGCTGTGCTTGCAAAGCAGCTTTTAAGTTCGGGCCGGGGAAGAACTCATCGCCGGGGAAGAACTCATCCGGTCCAGTCTCTTGCGGGAGACAGCTGTTCATTCCGTATTTATGGAACTTCTTCAGCGTTGAGCTATTCTTGTGAATCACGAGACCGAAATCTCGATGATCCATATTACTTTTTCTTTCAGGTCTCTGACCACTATATCAGGCCTGTCATGGCTCAGGTTCTCCCTGGTCAGAATACGGCCGTTCCAGTGCAATATCACCTGATTTCCTTCCACTACATGTGACTCGTGTGTGTTTGTCAGTTGGGAATCGAGACCGTACTTCTTTTTCAGGGAGTAATAGATCCTGGCAAAATCGTCATGTCTTTCCAACATGATGTTAGTCCAGCCAATGATTACAGACAGACACATATGCTCTGCTGTCTCTTTGGCGTTGCAACGCATTCGGCACAGCTGATTGCTGTTCCTCATATAGATTGGCCCCAAGCGCTGCCTTCTGTGGGGAGGGGGCCTCCTGAACAGCCCAAACATTTCGTAAAACTTCTGAGGACACCCATCCGATCTGTGATCATAGGAACGAATTCTTGTGACAGACCTATGGGCGCTCATCCGCCTCGTTGTTACTTATCACTCTGCCCGCTACTTCTCGCCGCTTCCATTCATGTCTTCGTGTTCGAGCCCATCGCTCATGAGCAAGGCTCGAGATCGCACGAGCAGCACTAGTGGCCGTCGTGAATATGCGTTCTTTGACTAGAATGGATCCTCGAGCTAAGCGAGCTATGTCGTTTTCAAACCTATCTTCGCCATGACGGGTTAAAGTCGGAAACTAGTGATCGCTTGCTGCTGCTTCGGAGACTCTCACATAGGTGATAAGGAACTTGGAAGTCCGGGTGCGAAGCAAGGTAACACCATGTGTAAATGATGGTGTGTTCCATTTCTTCCTCCACGGACTTCAGCCCAAGTCCTTCCTCCTCTTTGCTCACATAGAGCCTTGCGACGCAACTGTGCCCTAACCGCATCCTCGATTCTGCAAGCAGTTTGCGTATTGTTTCATCAAACACTCTTGCTTGCTTTCTCATAGTGCCCAGTTTACCTTTTCCGTAAATGATGCACGAGAAGGCATATTTTAATTTCGGGGTCACCACTTGATTATATCCGTTGACCTTTGGGCGAACTGTGAGGTCGCTGAGCATGATCCGCCGTGCTGTTTCAACGTTTTTTCTCGTACTCGAGACCACAGGTGATCCGTACTTACAAGAGTGTTCTGTTCTTCCGCTCCCAAGTATTTGTAGAGCGAGTTCGACCCAAGGACTGGTATATCCTCCAATCCTGCTGTCATGATTTGCGGCTGGGACATGTGCAAAGAATGCACGGCGCACTTGCTGGGATTCATTCTTAATCCCAGCTCATCAGCCACTCGTTGGATGCCCTCTTGGGCTTTCACAATATCATCCCAACGCGGCGAGTAAACCTTCAGGTCATCCATATAGAAGAGATGGTTAACGTTGACCTCTAGAGGCCCTTCTGCCAACGATAACATCCCAGTAGATGTTCGATATGGGCTCACGTTTCTAAGGAGCCACTACGAGATGGGGGTCATCGCTATACAGAATGAAAGAGGGCGAGGGTGTCACCCTGCATCACTCCTCTTTTGACGTCTAATGGTTCACTTTTCACCAGTTCACCATTCTGGCAACCGCAATAGCGAACGCTTTGTTTTGTCATGAACCGAGAGAAGCCTCCTTGTCAGAGACGACACCCCGGCTCTAGCCAAGATCCATTTAATGGCGTCATGGGACACTGAATCAAAGGCTTTTGTCATGTCCACCCACAGGGCGTGCAAAGCGTTCGTATGCCTCAGGGCATCCTTACAGACCGTCTGATCCAAAATATGGGCATGCGTGCAACCCCAGACCCCTTTACGCAAGGCAACCTGCTCCCGAGGGAGCGCGTCTCCTGCGTATCGGAGAAACTGCTGTGCAATCATGAATGTTAGAATTTTATTGCATGTGTGCAAACATGATATAGGACGAAGTTCTCCAGGACCTCGACCCGGTGAACTTCCCTTTGGAAACAGAACGATCTTCCCGCGGCAAAGCCACTTTGGGATGATTATACGCGGCATGCGAAGCGCATCTTGGCACCACGCTTTTAGCCTATTTTTGGCTTCCTGTAGTTTCTTCCACCAGAAACCCTGAATTCCGTCTGGACCCGTAGCTTTCCAAAGTTTGACTTTGGCAAATATGCCCGCCAAGTCCTCCTCACACAGGCCCATAGCCCTGCTCTCGGCTCTTTGTTCGTTGCGAGCCCACGCGTTAAGGTCCTCAGAAGGATGGAACGGTTGCGGATCTTCTATGATGGATTTCCTGTGCTCACGCACTTCCACAACAGGAACATTCGAGTCCCTTATTCGTGGTTCACCGGCAATAACAGGGTAGCGGGGTATCCCCGCTGCCTCTCTCGTACCCGTTTTATAGCCGCTTTTTTAGCTTTATATCAGAGTCAACAATACGCAGCTCGTCCTTGAACCTAACCAGGAGTCGCTGTACCTCCGCGGTCTTTGTAACTCTGTGTAGCTTGGCGACTTCTAGGTACTGCTTCGTTGGGGCAGCTTTGCTTCCTCTTCTTCTCCAGCTGAGTTCATGCGAAAGGATTGCTATTATTCTCAAAAGATAATTTCTCAGCATTCAAAGCTGTCAGTGTTCTTTTATTAGTGGAAATTCTACTTCCCAGCTTTTCGAGAAGGATCTCGTTGCCGAATCGTAAAGTGCCCTCAGGTATATCACCCCTCGGCCTCCTGATAGGTTGCCTGTCTCGCTTTGTTTCGCGATTCGATAGTACTCTCTAAATCGCGCTCGCAGCTGAACTTCGAGAGTCTCACCAGGGTGGTCCGTCCCCGAACCCCCTTCGTGACTTGATGGAGTTTGCTCAGCGAGTGCTGCAGGCAACTTCTGATTGTCGCGTTTTCTGATCGGTCAGGACAGCGTCTGTAACAGCGGGTTCAGTTTCATCATCTTGGGCAATGCCCTCAGGAGGATTGCTATTCCTCGTACGACCAGTCTGCCCAGCCAGATTTGCACAAGCGCATTTTAGGGCTGCCTCTGATCTTTCCGACCCATCGCCGTTCCGTGAATTGTCCATACTCAACTTGAGCTCTGGCCATTTGATGGAACCACTTGCCTTTCTGTGTCTCTCGACCAGATCCGCAAGCTTTGCTAGTTTGCCGGCACTCCAGGGAACACCCTTTCTGCGTTGAAGCCGTAGATTTTGAACTACGGGGAATTTCTTCTGAATGATATCAATTCCTCTCAATAATATCAATCTATTATCACTGTTTAGATGTACTCAATGAATATGAGATTGATTCAAACAGGGACATGTTGGAGATAGTAGTATTCTTTATCGTTTGTATTGCAACCTGAGCTCAGGCGTGATCACCCGCTGAACTTAAGCATATCATTTAGCGGGGGAAAAGAAACTGAGAAGGATTCCCTCAGTGACGGCGAGTGAACGGGGAGAAGCACAGCTCTGAATCTTTCGATGTTACATCGTAGAGAAATGTGTATAGGCGTGGTTTTCAGTTTGTGCTACATGTCCAAAGTCCCTTTGATAGGGGCCATA
>MU931243.1:0-18854 GCA_036418165.1 Cooperia oncophora
AATAGTCAGGCTGCATGATCCGCAAGAAGAGGAGATACATACAGCCTTGTTCTCTGCGAACGGATGCGCCGCGCGTGTCAGGAGTGGGAGTTGGGTTTTGACCGTTTTCCACCAATGCTTTTCTACCATTTGTGGGAGCCCTTAAAGCGCACCAACGTCAGTAGGAACAAGAGTGTACGGGAGACCGTATGCTAACAATCTCGAACCTTTCGAAAGGGAGACCGTTCGTGGGCCGCTGAAAGGGGTCTACATGAGCTCGTTACCAGGGGATGAGAAAACTGGGTCAGTTCTGAGCTCAACTGAGGATTCCCTGTGCCCGTTGCGTTTGAGTCAAATTCCCTCCCCATACAATTCGATGAGCTGTTGCTGTTAATATGTAGGCAAGAAGTGTTGAAGGTATCACAGCGGTCAACGATTAAAAAACATATCACCTGGGCCCAGTGTCCGAGAGAGTGCGATGTACCAAAGGGGTGATTTGGCCCACTAGGGAAGGATGTACCAAAGGCAGAGCTCGCGTTTGTCATTCGCGGGTACTGGGGTTCAAATAGGAATGGCGAGGCGCTGAGAATACAGCAAAAATGAAAAGAGCAGAAGGATTCATTGGAAACGCTTTATATAAGTCACCGTGCTGGCTCTGATAGTTAAAAGAACGTACGGCAGAGAGATGCTACGCGTGAAAAAGAAAAACAGACGAAGGAATGGCGAGAGAGTGCAAAGGCGATGCGGACTTCATCATTCCACCGCAGCGATGGTGAGATCGGAGATCATGAACGAAGATGCGCAGAAGGCAAAGCGTGGGTATGTGACAAGAGAATCGTAATTCGCCGCGCTGATGGGCGTTGCATGCGACGTCGCGCCCACAAATGACGATGATTTCAGGTCACAGATGGCGACAAAAGGCATTATAGAACCGAAAGTGTATTTATACAGCCCGGGGTTTTTTGATCCACGTGAAATCTGGTGCTCCAGTCGACAGGCTAGCACTAGTATAGAAAACGCCGCGCCCATCGCCGCGCGCGCGGAGCGGCAAATAACGATTCTATTGCCCGTATCCCATCAGGGGTCTGCCGTTGTTATCGAGCATTTTGAAGCCACCAAATCCCCTGAGGTTGCAGAGCGCTCCATCTGGTCCAAGGAAAGGCTCCTGCACGTTGACAGGTCGCAGACTCTGTCTTTAATGTAGGCAGCAGACCTCATCAGCGCACTTTATTACTTAAGCGAAGCCCATGCAAAGTTGTTGGTGACGCGGTGTATGATGTAATTTCTCGGTAACTTTGGGATCAAGAAAATTATGGAAAAGTTGGTGATTTCCTCTCATGAGAAGCGTTTCAAGAAGCCATGATGCGTTCCTAGTAGGCTTCTCCTGACTCAACTAAAAAGTGCAATCTTTACGAGCAAGCAATGATAGGAGTTTCCAGAAATATTACTAGCTGAAAATTGCTTTCTAAGAGGCCATTTAAACTGGCAAAGTCAAGAAGCTTCACTGCTGCTCCCAGTTCCCATAACGAGTGATAAGTAGTGATGATGGGCAACATTGGTTGAAACTTCTTGTAGGCTGTAGAATAGCTGTAGGCTGTAGAACAGCTTGGAGGAATGAATGACGCCATGTAACCGAGGTAGGAGACCTGGAAAATTGAAACTTCAAAATATGAAAAAAAGTGAGGGGTGATATTTCGTAACGAAAAATTTATTCTTTTAAAGATACGCGTTTGATAGCGAGACCGCATGCAGTACTGTTACAATGGCCGAGAATTTAAGAGCATATTAATACATTTTTACTAGATGATAACAGCTGAGAGGATGATAACGGACAATAAATGGTTAGGATCTGTGGATAACGTGCCTTGGGGATACCCAGCCATGGGCGTCGTATTTGGTAGTTAACTAGGGGGTCACATTCGTCAGTGGGAAGTCGGTCGTTTGCTTTATCGGTCGTAATAGGGGCCGACTTCGGAGGGAGGAAGTCGTATTTCGCGAAACTTTTCTACGGCGGCAGAGAGTGCCCTGGTTTAGACATGCTTTGGTAGCTGTATGCAGAAGGGCCGCGCCTAATATCAAGGTGGGCAGATGTAGTATCAGAATAAAAAGTCACAGAAAGCACCAGAACGGCACCTATGGACTCCAGAGGTTCCCCACACTAGCTCGTTGAAATTGGAGCGTTTAGCTGGCCTTCCATTACTATGGCATCTAATGGATTTCAGATAGCTCTTGATAGCCCATAGAGTCCGTTTCAAAAAAGATTTATTGACGCATGAAGGAAGAGCAAATGACCCAGCCAAGCTCGCAAATAGAGTCGAAGCCTGGAGGAAAATGGAGGAAAAGTCAACCCAATGCTATTGGAGATTGTATATACCTACTTGCGGCATGATAATTTTCCTCGCAGCTCCTAGAGCCCAGCGCATCAGGGCCTGAGTGAGTGGATTTTTCGGTATGGGAACTTTTTTATTTCTTTTGTTTTTGGGGCGCCGCGGTGCAATATGGGGGTTCAGCAAATGTACTCCTCCAAGTAGGTTCAGCATGCTAAATGCTAACATAGCTAAGTAAGAAAAGCTTGTTTGTCTGGGTAGGTTCTTTCATAGCGATGTTCGAGTGCGCTTGCGTCATCTCATGTATCTTAAAAAGCGCTTTCAATGAGAAAACTCCCGAAGAAACGCATTTCTCACAGCCTAGCCTGAGCTCTGACGGTCATATGCTTGTGGTGATAGGAGAAATATCGGCGTTATCGCGGCAGTGTGAAAGACGTTCTTCGCGAAATAGCATCCTGCGGGAATTTGTTAGCTGGATCCCGTAACGCTGTAGAGAATGATTAGGTGATGAAGCGCGTCGCAAGCGATTTAAGGTGCCCACCCATGCGAAAAACAAACTCATTACGCTCAGGGAACACCAACGCGATGAGGAAATTCTTTCTGCTGTACCAAATACCACCCTACCCCTAGCTTCAATATGGCCTCCATCTAGAAGATGAGAAGGGCTCGGTCACCAGAATAATTCTTGCCGTTGGGTGAAATTTCCCCTTCCCCCAGTCCCCTTCCTAGCTACTTACTCCCGTATAGCATCTTTACTAGGTTGGCCGCAAGCTTCAACTTCTCCTACTTCCCCAAAAAACACCTATCGTCGCCCCACGCAGCGTGGGGGAGTGGGGCTAGACCCTCGAAACAGTAAAGACCTAGAAAGTGAACAACCGAAAGATGTTTTAAGGGCAAATACGATTTCCGAGTTGAGGGTGGGATTCCTAGGATGCATCGCCGCCAGTTCAGCGACGGTAGCAGAGGGCGGCATTTTTGCCCCCTTCTCCACTTCACTAGACCCTGCGTTTAGCCTTCACACTGGTGACAAATCTCGCTGAACTGATCAACACTCCATCGAGCAACCACCGGTAAACCTGTCAACTTTCAAAAAAAGCTCTCTCAGAGGTCGAACGCTAGTGGAACGGAATAGTAGCAAAAGTGCGAATGCCCCCCCTTCTGTTCGCCGAAGCCTGCCCTTGCAAAATACTATTCGAACACCACACGAAACTAACAAGAATTCGACCCGAAAATTTAAAGTTGAAGTTGAAAAGCTTGTAACGTGAGGGGGCCACCGTACCGTAATGAGCAAGTTCCCCCAACGAGCCGAAGCGCATTACACATCCTAAATTAATTCTCTTTTTCCGGTGAGGCAAGAGCGATCTGTGAAGCACGAATCCATAGCTAATTATGGGAAGTGGGTTTTTGAAAATTGCTCCAAATTCGTGCTTTTTTTGAATCCGGGTTCCGGAATACGGGTGAGCGGAACTGCACACTTCCTCTTACGACACTTGTTCTGCGCTACTCTTTCAAAGTATCGTTCATGAAACCAAAGATCTTACGCTCCCCTGGACTTGATTATGGACATGTGTGCCGAAAAAATGCTGAGGGGAAAATTGGGAAATGACCCACATGGACAGCAGTTTGGCCGGCACCTTCAGTAACGCTTTTAAGGACCTTCATTGCCCTAATTTTCTGTGGCTGGTTCAAACCCAGAGCAATTATGAGTAGCCTAAAACTGAGGCATTGCTAAAGAAACTGAGTCCAAGCCGTCAGCAGGCCAAGAGAGCTATGTCCAGCAAACCCTACGAGCCTTTCAAAAAAAGACCTTGTTTTTATCCTACTTCTATTTCAAAGGAGAGCGAGCACTGAATCCCTTGTGAACTCGTCTTCTTCACAAATCGGGAAAAAAAAAAAATGAAATATGGATGTAAGAGAACTAGAAGACAAACAAGCGAACCATAAATTCTTATGAGAGATTTCTCCCAGCAGTTTAATTTATTAGTGTTGTCCGCTTTATTAGACCCAAAACGAAAAGGAAACATGGGGAAACTTTCCGCGAAGAGAATACCGTATACCATGTGGCAATTCCCGGGGTTTTCACCGATGGGAAGGACCAGCTCCTAAGCGCCCCTAGCCCCAATAAAGCTTCATGTCAGTGTGAATGGACTGTAGCAAACCTGAATCTTATGCCTGTCCCAGCGTCACGCCTCACGGAAAGGGTAAATGAGTGCGATTTCACGTCAAGGTGATCTCGAAGCGATAAATGGATGCATATAGCGAATGGCCCGCAGTGACTTCCTGGCATGCCCGAAGTCCGATGGGAGTTGCGCGTAAGCGGTGAGAGATTCGTTTCGATAACTCACGCTGAAGAAGAGCTACACTTCCATTTGCCGCAGATATATGGGGTCTTTTTTGCCTTCATCGTTCCGGCTCCAGTAAAAGGGCCCCACTCATGGCTTCAGCTTGAATTTCAGGAAGAAAGCAGATGCACGTTTTTGCACACAGAAACGGGAAGGTCTAGTTTTACAGTGAGTGAGCCTTCTCGTACGAACCCTTGGAACATACCCAAACGACGTAGGCGCTATCAGTGCTGAGGGAAATATTGAAAGCGTTATTTCAAGCAATTGAAGGCCACCAATGGCAATGTCGGGCTAATTTTCTATCTTTAAGCAGATCCGAATTAGCGTCGTGCGTTGAAGTCCGCAAAATGGAATTTGAGTGAGCCAAAAGCTGCTCTTACTGGAAGAAGTGGGGTTCCCCGATGGGAGAACGCTTACAGGTGAATCCTTGCCTCCTCTCTTCCAACGATATGGCATTATTGACTTGACCCTAACTACTAGCTGCACCGGCAGAAACCTCCTCACTATGGGAAATTCAGAAGAAGATTCAGAAGCAGATCGAGCAGAAGCGGGAGTTAGATATGTCGACGACGAGAAGAAGCCGCGGCAAGACGGCATTGAGGTGGCGAAATATGTTCATCGGGGGGGGGGAGGAGGAGGCTGAGTGCAGTGCACGCAAGCGCATCTTCTACAAATGATATCACGCATGTAGTTCAAAGTCAGTTGGCACATTAAACTGGTACTCTGTCTGAAATGGTGGTAAATAGGGGGTAAAATTGGCGAAAAAGCGAAGTGAAACGGTCAAAAACCTGCAAAAAAGCCTTTGTTCCACACGACTCAGAAAGCAATTTCGGACGAGTTCCCCGCTGGCATCGTGCCAATAACGCTACGGTAGATACGGGTGCATGTATGTACTCATACATCAATTCAGCATCGCAGTATCGATTCATATCGACCTCATCTTACTTCGCAAATGAAGCGATACGAGCATCAGGATCGGTCGTCCATTTGTGGGGGGGGGGGGAGGGGGCGATCCCGATCGGTATGTTGCAGCTTGATAGTGCGCTATAAGGGTACCTTCATTAGGAAAGGCGCCACACAGCGCTTGCTCAGGAGCGCCGAATTCAGTCCTGTTAGGTGTATTAGTCCTACACATTTTGGAGATTTATGTGCCAACTGCCCCTATAGCTGGCAAAAGGCCAGAAGCGCACGGCCATTTTCATCGCGCAGAAACTGACACCGTCTGTAAGGCAGGTCTCCTGCTCGCAATACACAGAAAGCAAATGAAACGCTGGCTTGACACGCCGGCATTGACCCCGATCATGCATTCAGTTGGGAAAAGTGGCGTTGCCATGTCAGAGGAGCGAGCCAAGTCGGACAAACGCTAGAGAAGAAGAGGAAACTTCATACTAGGCCAACTTTTCTGCTCATTATCCATTTGCAAAAGTCGCAAAACGAAATAATGACGGCATGATCCTTTCAGAAACCTAGTAGATCCACCCCCATAACGTCCATTTTCACCCACCTCCTTACCTCCCATGGCCTCCACTCGCCCGACCAGAGGTGAGTGCAGCCCTTCAGGTTGACGCGGTTCTCTCTAAAGAGCGAAGACACAACAAAAAAAAATAAAATTTCAAAGTAAATGTACCCCAACCGGATGCGTCGAATGCCGAAAGATGCAAAGCCGGAACTGAAAATCAAATTTTGAACAAATGGTCGGGAAGTTTGAGGAAATGGGCGTTAGCGTATGGCAAATTGCTAGCTATACTGCTAGTGAAGCTAATCACGTTTGGGAAACGGACCAAATATCACTGAAGTTGAAAATTCATCCTCCTGTCAACGACCAATCATTTTCTTCGAGTGGGAGCTCCTCGATCACCTCATGATGCAGCAAAAAATACAAGAAAAATGAAGGGAATCTTAAAGGCACAGTTCGCGACCGCAAATTGCGGGAAACGGAACTCAAATAGGCACAAAAAAGTGCTAAGTATCTGATTAGCGGAGAAAAGCAGCAGAAAAAGCAGTCCGAAATGTTATAGAGAAAGATAACATAGTGGCTACTAGCTAGTAGCTAGCAGCCGGTGAGGGTCGGCATGGGCCTAAGGGGTGTCCATGGGCCTAATTAGTCAGCTTCTAGCGGAGTTCTTGCCGTTTTTCACATTTTGAAAGTAGCGCAGCCTCAAAAATCGCCTTCCGGATCGTCCGACACATTTGAGAGGTCATAGCCTTATTTTATCGCGGAATGTGCCTTTAAGCTGCGTTACCTGGAAGCTTTGAGTGAATTTCCTGTAAAAGCGCTAGTAGAGGAGGGTTATCTACAATCAGGAAGAGCCACAGAGCTGGGAATTATTGTTCAAGAGACGACCCCCTTCCCTGGAATTCTCCGCATGAGAGGAAATCAGCTGATGTCGAAGCTCAACAAGGTGGTCTGCAGTGGCCGAGAAATCAGCTATCTCGCTGAAGCCAGGTACCGAATCACGGTTGCGTGGCAGAATCTCTCGACGGCGCTCCTCCAGAAGGCTGTGGCGGAGTGTCATGATAGTATTTAATATGCTGTTGATTATGGTGGTAGAATTGTCCGATCAGAATTTAATAAAGTGTAACTTATAACGCCTCGAAGGTCAAGGAAGAAAAGTGACTTTTTTTGCCCCCCCCCCTGTACAGCCACTGAGAAACGAGAAATTTCGCAAAAGGTTAACAACCGGAAAAACATTCTCGCGGCTCAAAAAACTTTTTTTCGGAGACAGATGCGACACCTGCCCAGCGGTCAAATACGCCCCTCCCTTCTCCAATGGGATTCTCCCAGCAATGATTTACCCGGTCTTCAGCCCCACAGCTCCAACTTTCTAGATGGCTAAGAAGTCAAAAAGATGTTGCTCTTAGTCATCTACAAATTTAGGGCTGTAAGAGTGTAACATGTAACTTTTTCTTATATAACCTAGGAAAAGAAGTGCAATATATCTCCTATCACAAATTAACTTCGTATATCCGCTCAGAAAGGATGTATTTTTACAACTGTATAAAAACATATAATAACAATAAATTAGGGTCATATATTCGAAGAGGCAGGCAAATATATGGCTATGTGGAGCGGATGGATATGAGGGAATGAGAAAGTTCCCGGAGGACCTCTCTCAATGCTTAGTTGATTTGCATCGACAAGAGGTGGCTCATTAGTATTCCAGCGATATTAAGCCTCCTCACCGGAAGAGCAACAGCGCATAAAGAAAGTTGAATTCTTCAGTCCTGAGCTAAAATTGAGTATCACAAACAAAATTCAAAGATAATTTAATTACAGTTCTGATTTTTACTGGTTATGAGTTGGGAATGGAAAATAGACTTTCATGGAACTTCCAATCCGCTGAGGCCAACAACAGAAGGAAAGAGCACAGCGAAAAGAGGTTTATTTATTTGTTTGTTTACGACTTTGTTTATTTATTTACTTATTCATTTATCCATGGTGTGTCGCATTCAAATACTGTTTGGGGTGGCTGTCTGGCGGAGCAAATAAAGCGATGTCATTCGGGTGCGTTCTTGTTTCCCCTTTTCGCGAGATATAAGGCTGTAACGCAGGCCAATGGCAACCACTTTCTGGCTCCGCCTATCCTGCGAACAGCGTTAAGGTGGCAGGTGGCGATGCTACCATGGCCACGGTGGGTGGGTAAAATCCCAGATTAGCCTTTATGCGGGGCCTATCAAAACACATTCAGCCCTCATTTAATTCAATTCGATATGTATGTATCAAGTCTGGCGCGCATAAGTAATGGTTATCTCACTGAATATGAATGAATAGTTGAAAAGTTTTGCTACTGAGTTCTATACTGACTGTTTCGTAGAGAATTTCTTGCCCTCCTAGTTTTTTCAAAGTTTCGCTTTCCACTAATATATAACAGTTGAAACTGGACTATCAGGTCGACGAAACTGAGCATTTTCTGTTTTGTCTCTAATTAATTTCTGCTAGAAACAACACAAGCCCACTTGCCAAGTATAATTGCAGGGCTATGTCTTGGGAATGCTTACAGTAGTTAAATGATTTGCAAAGCTTTCCTTTCAACCTCAGATAAGCATCGAACCTCATGCCCTATTGAATCCACCAGAGAGCTTACTGAAGTACCTTATTCACGGAGGTTCATGCCAAAGTAAGGAATCGTTAGAGATTATGGAATGCTTACTTATCGAGCATTTCCCTTAGTTGAGGTTAGACATTCGAAAGTAAGTTTGGAGTCTCTACAAGCAAGTCACTTCTATAAAGGGCCCGCATACCGACACAAGGTCCGATATTCCCAATCTAGATTGCTTCAATCAACTTCGAGCTGTCATAAAGAGCACCTTTCCTTGCAAACACACCACAACTTTTGAGCTTCTACCGTAATTCGAGAGCCGAGATAAAGTGCAAAAAGTTTATAACAGTTCTTGGACGAACGGACACTCATTTCAATGAAATACATAAAAATCGAGAGAAGTCAAAAAGCAGCAGGAAGGCAACCATACTGCCTTGTAGAGTGGAAAATTATCTATCAAACAGTGTACAACATACGGACAGTTTTGCCCCTCGTCATTGTAAAATTTATGTGAAGAAAAAGAACGCCATTACTTTGAGCCAACCCAGCACAGATCAAATTCCCAACACGAGTTAGGTATTAAACATTAAACGCCGGCAGGAACGGGATTCCGCATCCCGGGAGCAGGCGCTGGCATGAATGGCCCTTCCAAGGGAGGTTGCTGCCCTTCTGCCAAGGAGCGGTGCCTCATATGGGCGCCTATATGCCACAGAGCATACGACCCGAAGCCGTGGTTCTCCGCGTAGCGCAGTTATTTGCAAAGATTAGCTAAGGAAACTCGGTCCAAAAGTTGATTGTTTCTAAACCTTGAGACTGGAGGCTACCTTTCTTCGCCGGATTTTGACCCGTTTTTAGTCCGTCTCTTCCATTTCCCCCACTACACAGCGGCGCCATACTAGCCGCTTTAAGGCCGAGCACCAAATCATCGTGCCAACTGCTTCTAAAGAAAGAATCTGTAGATAGGATTAGGGGGAACAATAGCTGGTCTCTCATGTATGTGATGCCTCAGAATGAGAAAAAAATCAGGGAATCAGTCAAATAATGTAGATTGTGTGCAGTATTATCGAAGGAATGAACAGTAGAAGGTGCTTAATGTCGGCCTTGATCACAAGCAAAGAGTTCTATAGTTAGTAGAGTGGTGTAGCCCACTTGGAAAACTCTGTCTCACTTGCGGGTTCAAACAAGCTTATAGTGGCTATTCCGCTTCATGGTCCCTTCCTACGGCGCGTGGACCTCATCCAAAACGACCCCTTCATCGAAAATTCTTCAGTCATATCGGTGAGGGAACCTCGACTGGAGGGACTGTGTTAGAGTCTCAATCGCCTCGCTAAAAGTCTGCCATGATCCCTCCCCTCTGGTTGACAGTTTTTCCTAAGTAATTTCAGGTGAAGTGGGTAGTTGAATATAGATAATTAGGCCTTTAATGCTGGAAGGGCCTCTATGAGCTGGAAAGGGTAGAAGTGAAGATAGACGGGGTGGGCGGTTGGAGCAGTTATCCTCAGCGCCATGGCGTACCTAGAAAGGATGCTGATCCTATCGACCGAAGTCTCGCTGTCATATTCTGAGAACTGAACCGTAGAAAACCAGTTTTCCTAGAGAAGTTTCGAGAAAATTCTTAGAATTAAATAAATTCAAGTAGGCGAGAAGAGCCCATGAATGGCTAGAGGAAGTAGGAGTTCACTTTTTCAACCGACGTCACATTGAATTACAATAAACCCTCCGAACTACTTACATATTCATGACCATCTTCAAGAACTGCCATGAATATGCAAATACAACAAGATTAATATCTCAACCATAAATAAAAAAATTGAGAAAGTTGGAGTTGGCGTCATCTATAGGAATCCTATGTTTGCCTAGAGGCGATGTAGTCAAAATATGAAGTTTGCACAAAATTTCTTTCCGTGAGGGAAGGTAGAAATGACACTATACAAAGGGGCGCGGTAGATGTGGAGGAGGTGTGGCCTAACTTCATTTCCAAAGAAAAATGTGTGAAAAAAAGCTGTAGGGGAAGATTGGAAATCCTAGCAGTTGCAAAGCAAAAAGCTCATTCAATTCACGTGCGATTTCTCAGACCAACGTCACCGTTCTCTAAGTGAAGTGAGAAATGTCTCACCTTTCTTAGAGAGCGGTGACGATTTCAAGGGGGGTGTGGCCAAAACCATTTTTGGCAGAAACACTTCGGAACAAAACGTGATTAAACGAGCAACATGAGGCAAGAAATTTCACGTTACACATGCAGTCACTCAATGAAAGTTACTAGTGCAAAACATGTGAGTGAAAGTGGTGTCACAAGTGGAGAAGGTATGGCCAAATGCAATCTTGGAAACAGGGTCTTAAAACAGAAGACGTCAGCAAAATGCCATCACTCCGATTTTCTAAAGTGACTCAAAGAAATTCAAAGCTTATATTTCCGAAATTCCTTAGTTATTCTTAGGAAAAAGAGGTTTCGACGCAATTCGGCTTATTGGGATCACCGAACGAACTTAACTACACAAGCTGGGGCATTCTGCTTTGAGACCTGCAAACTTGTGACCAAAATGGTCTCGATTTTGCAGCTTTACAGGAGTTTACAAGTGTGGCCAAGGCGAGATCTGTAGATTAACACGGTCTAACAAAACAAACTAATAACGGTGCAAAATGCGCTCCCAAGCCGGACAGCTCCGACATTTCTTTTGGCAAAGGATAACGGGTAGAAGGGTGAGGGTCTTTAGGTGGGCATCTAAATTATGTGTTATACGTTCCTAGCAATCAGAGGCGACAGTTTTAAATAGCCTCCAGTTGTTCTGGGCTACTGTCCTTTTTGAACTCTGGGCATACCATACATTGCTAGATTTGACAGATAACTTGCAAACAAACAATGGGGTTCGAACATGAGGGTTTGGTCCCGTCTCGCACCGCTTCGGGTTAGGTCGCCCTCCTACAGCATCCTATGAGTCAGTGAAAAAGCTCCTATCCAGGGTTATGGGATATGACTGCAAAGAACCGTTGGAGCCCATTATTACCAGAATCGTACCTAAATCAACAAAATTCTCCCGAATATGATCGTTAAAACGACCCAAAGTCCGAAGAGCAATTGCTTGGTCAATGCTAACGTCTTCCGTGGGAACATTTGAATTGCATGCTAATTACTTTAGCGGCCAACAGAGTGGCACTCAACCCATAAAATTGCCCTCTCGCCGATCCAACCCAGCCACTTTCGTCCGCTGGCCAACGAGACCAACGAATTTAGGGTTTTTGGATGTCCATATAAGTTGCTGGGGTCGAATCAACTGATGTGAGGAAACTGGTCTCATTTGAGCGCTCTGGAAGGCTTCTCTTGCTTGCGTGAACGCTTGTGCGCTCTTAGCTAAGAAGCAAAGAGCAAAGGTGACAACGGAAAGACAAAGGATGCTGCCTATATGCTCCTACATTAAAACAGCACCGGGACCGACGGCGTAACTTGCGCTTATAAGAGACTACATAGTAAGTTTTTGGATTTGAATTAGGTTTGAAATAAGATTTCTATTTGAATGTGGACTGGAATTCGTGTGCGTGGCGCTTTCCGATGGCTGATCCAAAGCTCTTTCCCTTTCAACCACCACTTAGCGTCCTAGATGCAAGCGCAACCTCATCTTGATCACATAGCAGATAGGGCTGTTGGGTTCATCATGATAAAGTCCCCTTGTCTGTTTCGCCTCTGGGAATTTAGTGGATAAATTGCGCATTATTTGGATTACTTCCTGGAATGTATGATGTCTCGAGGGATTGGGGTATTGGACTGGAGGAAAAAGTTCCGGGTCCATTTCCGTATCCGTAACGTGTGTATAGGCTGATTACAGCAGAGTCCAAGGCGAAGAGATGGCGCTGTATTCAAGGAGGTCTTCTTGAGCTTTTCGACAAGTTACAGCGTTGAAAGAGAACCATGGGTGGAGGGGGATTCCGGGGTCTCAAGTCAATTGCGAGAGTGAAGGGAGGGGTATTTTACGAACCTCTCTGTGAGCAGGTCAGGTAACCTTGTAAAGTCTTGTAAACTCCTTTGGAGCTACGGATGGTACCAGTTCATTTCCATTCAATATACCGGGGCGGCAAAAAATATCGAACAATCGAGTTTATCGGCATTTCTCTCTCTCTCTCTCCTCTCTCTCTCTCTTATATTCGAGTCAGGTATTAGGGAGCAGCTTTCACTGGTACACCCGTTGGTTAGATGTGGGTGAACTTCGCGCCCCGCCCTCCGCGTGTTTGAGCCTTGAAAATGACAAAGTCATCCGTTTCTCTCGCTACCTGACGGGCGGGGCTAAAGGCCGAACACCAGCAGAAATGAGTGATCAAATGCGCTATACAATTGTCTAAGGATTGGTTTGACTCTATCGTACGATATATTATTGCTTGGCAACGAAAGGTCTGGACGTGAGCGATCCAGGGACGAGCGCGCACTGATGCGAGAAGTATGCCGACTGTGCTTAAAGTTAGTTAAACACCTTTTGTAAGAGTTGCTCTGAGAAATCTTGCTAGTTAGAGCCCCCCTAGACGTTTCTCCTCATTCTTCACCTTATAATCCCAATTTACATTGACCGCCCCCCAAAGGGACACGCCTTTTTGTTGCGACGGCATGTTTTGTTAGCACTACATATATATTTACAGCTAGTTGTTTTACAATTTATGCGATAAGATTGGCGGATAGACCTGATACACGATAACGTATATTGGGCGGTACTTGACTCCGTCTCGAGATCTCCGCCCACTTATTAATGGATTTAGTGAAAATTTCGCCACTTCATAACTTTATACCGCGACATGCTAGCTGAGTGACACTTTCACAGATTGACACTACACAAATTGTGGATTTTTTGACTATGCTCGCATTTGGCACGACCACTTTTTTTGTAAACCAGGGCACGCCATCTTTGTGATCATCACAACAGGGGGGTCGTATTTGCCCGCGATGGAGGGGGGGTCGTAAACGCATGGCCCATGTTGAAGTGGAGAGAGCGGTGATACACGGTACAAGTGGTAAAAGAAGCTCAAAAGGGAGAGTGTAGATGACATAAATAGTAGAGAGGTGCGACTATCGAACTATTCGTAGGGGCCAAAATTAAAAAAAAATATTGCTGAATTTTCTCTTCCTCAAAAAAACTTGAACGACATTCGCCGCACCAACCCTCCCCATCTGGTCTTGGGAATCCCAATCCACTAATCCGCAAAATCTAGAAAAAATCCATTGCAAAAGCTACCTATGAAATCGTAGAAATTGAATCCTGAGCAATTTCCTCACAACAAACACACTCAAACGAAACAATAGTCAAATAACAAAAACAAACAAAGCTAAGTTGCCAATAAAAGGATAAGAAAAAACTCACAGCTCAGCTGGGAACCGGAACTATGGATTACTTTTGAATTTTGGCTGTTCGCGGTCAGAGCGCTCATACAAGCGCATTGGTGCGGGGGGGGGGGGGCGCGTGTTTATGTGGTTGGGGGGTTTTGTGGTCAGCGCAGAACTTAGGCGGTGAGAGTGTGCTAATTTGACCATACTGTCGATGTGGAGAGTGAGGAAGCTGGGTCGCGGAGGGTAGATCGAGAGGTAAGGCTAGTGCTCTGATCCGGCTGAATGAGCGATTCAAATACGTGTCTTTGTAAATTTTGCCGGTGTGATCATTTTGTGATCCATCTGTTGATCATTTTTTGCGCACCGCGAATGTCCGGGAACGAATTGGACGGTCCATGGCAAGCCTTAATATATGCCTTTCGTAAAAAAAAGAACGTGCCGAGTGAGATTTCTACTTTCCAGCAAGGTTTTAATTTCCTTCCTAGACCTACTATTCGAAAAAATTCCCCGTTGTGATCATTTTGTAATCACCCCCCACGACACCGAAAAATCAACCCCTCCGAGGGCTAGGAAAATCGTTGGCATCTGAAAGATTGTATGCTTCTGAAACACATGTTTTCGTTTCCAAGCTATCGTGATAATAGGCTGGGGCCAATTGCAATAATATGCATGGCATGCATGGGGTTTCACGCAGGTGTTGGAAAGGTGAACTGCTAGATAGGGCTATCCATTGCAAGCAAATGTGCTCCTACGATCAGAATAGCCCGGTAACGTAGTTTCATCTGTTTATTAATCGTCACGTCGTGAGTCCCCTTGTTTGTTTATAAATTCATGGGTCTCTTGTAGGCGGTGATCGTAGCTCCTATCATCGCCCCTTCCTCGTACGTATTGTCAGTATGCCACACCAGCGCTCAGCAGTGTTGGACGTGCTTGAGGACGTGCGTACACGGTTACATGTAATGCGACCCCTCCGCTCGACAGCAAATTTGTTAAAAAACAGAACGTTTTTGCGGAATAGACAAAAGTGGTTAGGAGGTTGGAAGATCTCTACGGGAAGAGGTAACTGGGAGGGGGGGGGGGTCGACTCTGAAGAGGAATTAGGGGGGGATGTTGTATTTTTCAGGAAGATGATCCACGAATGGCGTGCCTGATGGTAAAGCATGCATGCACTGATTAGCGACTTTGGCTTCGGTCGTATGGTCCGAATGGTCCCTGAAACATTAAAAATTTGCACGAGCTTCGCCGAGCTCTCAAATTTGACTTGGAAAAAGCTCATCCACTATGCAACTATGGGAATAGATCGAACAGTTCCTTGAATCCAGTGCTTTCCGAGAACACTAAAATCCTCTCAAAATAAATTGCAACTTCAAGTTATAAATATGCAAATGAACTTATCTAAACTTCTCCGCCATTTAGCATATGGCATGCACAATTTTAGTTAATCTTGTGCACCGGTAAAAAGTTCCTCCCTCAAATTCCCACGCGATTTGACTCAGCACCCGGCTTATCCTATGGAATTAATTCTAGCTCACTTTAATTAAGGAAAAAGTACTCGGACAGATTTGCACAAAAAAACTGGAGTCACATGCAGCAAAAAACGCGAAAAGCATTAGTAGAATTGGAATCAGACACATCACCATAGTGGAAATCAGAAAAAGTTTTTTTTGGGGGGGGGGTAGTAATATTTCCCTCGAGAGAAGTTTGCGAGATCGTTGGTTTTTCGTTTCACTTGGGCTGTACTATGTTCATACTTGGCGGCATGATGGAGCAGTCATACCTGATGGTTGATTGGAGGCAGGGCACATTGCCACTGCACCCCCCCCCACCTCCCCCAAAGAAGGGAATCGTGTTCAACCGCTGGATTGGGTGGGAGGGGGGGGGGGAATCGTAAGCTGTGCACCACAAAAGAAATGGAATGGTCAACTGATAGTATTGTTTGGCATACGTTTGTAGGTTCGTAGATGGCAGACAGTACAACTTGAGCGGGTCCGCAGGCGCTCCTTGGACCTCCTACGGGTCGTAAAAAACAACACAACATAAACGGGAGGAGTGGTGACGAGCCACCTTTCTAAGAAGGGGGAGAGCGTACGTACCCGGGCAAAATCCCCTACGCATGGTGTCCTGATTCGAGGTGTCTATACAACCCCCTCAGAACGCGCTTCTACAGCTTGATACGGAAAAATGGGATAATTTGGTGGGATGGTACATCGGTTGTGAGAGGGACCGTACCGAAGGAGGAATTGTGGAGGGGTCGAACTTTGTGAAATTTCCACAAGACGTTCGTGTGTCTAGAATTGGAGCCCTTTCATCTGTCATAGAGGCAGCCTGGCTCTGAACAGGAAAATTAGGATGGCTTCCAGACGGCGGGAACATTCTCCACTGCCTTGCTGCTCAGATTGAGGCCAATGGCAAGAGGTGCATACCGTACCATAGTGGTTCGAAAGAGGCACGGTGATGAAAAAGAACTAGTCTTCCGGTGAAAGTCCTCAACCACTCTCTCGAATACGTCTATCCATCTACGTCTTCTGTTTCTCAAGCTTTCTTACATCCTTTACACATCCTATCTACATGTACAGATATCCCATCCGGTGACCAGAAGCCAGAGACAAGGCGAAATGGTTTCAGTTTTCTGCCCAGATACTTTTTTCAGCACGCTCGACGATGGGAGCTCTGGCCTTTTGTTTTGAATCTTCGAAGGATCCATGGATAAAGGTAGTGTTCTGATAGATGCATCTGCAATATTTCAAGTGTCATACCGCCTAGAGCATAGTACATCCCGCCTGTGGATGTAGGGACATCATCGGAAGGGTGAAGTAGCAAGTGCGACGCCGGATTCGCTCTTTTCATATCACTCTCTCCCAACCTATGTTCCCGCAAAGCCCTGGGAGCCGAAACGAAAAAAAAACAAATTTCGGAAAAACATTGGCTGAGGCGGAACACTACCCTCCGCCGCAGGGGTGAGGTATGAACTCCAGTGGGCTCCACACGTTGATGTTCCACCTGAGCTGACCAGGATCCCGAATTCAGGCTTCATCAAGCCTACGAAGGTGTATTCATGGACCGAGCAGGTACAGAACCTCTGTGAGCATTCCTGACAAGAGTAGGAGTGGCACAATAGTGACATCATTCAGTGCTGAAGCCTCTGCAAGTGAAACTAACGTGACAGTTCTGATTGAGATAAACAATCAGGCGCGCCTGAAGATGAAAGCCGATGAAAGCTTCGCAACTTTCCCTTATTAGAGCCGAAATTCTCCAGTGGGGAAAGTAGTTCTCAGCAATACAACAATAGTGGTCGCGAAAATGTGAGTGGGGAGACGGCCAACCTGGTATGTATTAGGGTGTCCACAAAGTTCGTTGGCCATTCGTTTTTTCAGAGCTGGTAAAGATATCTCACCAAGTTGAACTTACCGGTCCATGATATAATCTCCATGCATACCCACTACCTTTCGCCAACGATCGGGTAGAGAGGCAACTCCATCCTCCCAAAAGCTGGCCGGCCGCGACTCGGCCCAGTCCTCGATCACGTCCTCGAGGTCGCGCTCGTTCTTCAGCTGTTTTCCGTCCAAGAAATTTTGCATGGACCGGAAGATGTGGTAATCGCATGGACTAATGTCCGACGGTGGATGCGTGATCGTCTCGATGCCCAGCCTGTCCAGGACGGCCTGAGTATCTCTCGCTTTGTGGGGGCGCGCGTTGTCTCAGAGCAACCACGGATTTGCAAGTTTCTGGGACAAGGCGGCAGCTTTCACCTTGACCTCCTGCAATTCTTTAGAGAGGGTCTCTGCCCGTCGCCCGTGCGATTGTTGGGTAGGGGTGCATCATACTGTGGAGACGACCGGCCGTGGCGAGAGAACCAGAACCCTCGGCATATCTTCGATGCCATAGTTTTCATTGGTGAGGCGAGTCCACCATTTTGACATCCAGTTCTTAGAAGGGGTGTTATTACCAAACTGCTGACGCATCCTGGTCGTGGCCTGACGTCTGGAGATGCCCAGGTTGTAGTAGTCCAGCAAACATCGGCGGTGGTGGTGACTATCACTCATCTTCACTGCTTTATTGTGGGAAGAGCAGGAAAGGAAATTTAGAGCTAGCTAGCTCAGAAGATAGCCCATCGCGAGTACTTTCAGTATTGCGAAATCTTTATGCAAAATCACAACGCGTTGCGTAACGCGACGCTGTTTACAAATGGCCAACGAACTTTGTGGACACCCTAATACATTCTCTGGAAGAAGAATGTCTGAAACGTGACGGTTCTCGATTGAGATAAACAATCAGGCGCGCCTGAAGATGAAAGCTGATGAAAGCTTCGCAACTTTCCCTTATTAGAGCCGAAATTCTCAGTGGGGAAAGCAGTTCAGCAATGCAACATGGTCGACGAATGTGAATGGGGAGAACGGCCAACCTGGTATGTACATCTCTCTGGAGAGAATGCCTGAAAACGTGAACGGCTGGAGCTGTTCAGTACAATGAAATAGTATCCCCTGGGAAAGAAATCTTACCCTGAAGTAAACAACAACGAAATGTCATATCAGGTGCAAGGTTCTCAGATGTCCAACGAGCAGAAAACTGGAAGCAGTTCGGCTTGGAGGCGGGAGGGGCATTCAGCAGTTCCGCCTTTTCCCGTCGTTGTGTCGAGCTATGAAGCGGAGACCTGTGAAATCTTGGGAAGGCTCGAATAGATACCAAATGAAGTTCGTAACGACTACTGGTCAACTCTGTAAACAGTGAACGCGACTTGAAGTGGCGAAAGTGCAAAATGCTCCCCCCTCTCGGGCCAAACGGCGCCGAAATTTGATATTCCGAAATAGCATTAGCTTGCCCAAGGAAAAAGAATCGTACACTTCATTTGGTTTTGTGGGAT
>MU931244.1:0-20996 GCA_036418165.1 Cooperia oncophora
CTCCAATATGTGAATATGTGTATTGATGTATCCATTCTCCCCAGAATTCGGTCCACCATTGTATCTACTCGTTGCGACCGCTGCGTACATGTTCTTTCTTTTGTCTTGATCAAATTGCGAACTACGTTCGCTTTCATATATGACGGGTGGCAACTTCTGGAGTGTAGTAATACATTTTTCGACGCCGGTTTCTTATACCAGTACAGCTGTTTGGTTCCGTGTTCAATCCTGACTTTAGTATTCAGGAATGGGACATATCCCTCCTCATCTGGGTTCTCCACAGTAAACTTGATGTTTGGGTCCTGTGAGTTGAGGTTGAGAAGCGTCCCTTCTAATTTTGTTAATGGCGGTGACGTCATCAATGTGTCGTTTACAACAATATTCCCGATATTAGCAATCGGCATTCTATACGGTCGATAAAAAATAATCTTTCATCAACGATCGTTATCAATTACGGTACTCTTATCTGTTATCTCACATCTGTTCAATATGATACCTGACGCATAGGTCACAAGCAGATCACCTCATGCTTCTTACGACTCCGACGCGCGTAGCGCAGACTCCAGTCGCTTTCGTGTGGAGCTGTGTGACTGGACAGTTAGGGAAACGGTAAGGAAAAGATGCATCTCCCTGATTGCCTGTGATAGTGATCCTTTGTTCTACTGAGATGTGCGAGCGGTACCCCAACCATGTTCGCGTGGGTACTACGCATCGGGGACGTGTCAGAGAGCTCGGCGTCGTGTTAGGCCTTTGGCGTCAAAAGGGGTCTCTCTTGGTAAAAACCTTGATGCCACGCGGGTAACGCCTTGGGGTTATTATCCTAGTGACCTTCGGTAATCCTTCTGTGCGCGCTGTCATAATCCTTTAAGAGCGTAAACAGCTGAGAATAATGGTAAACTATAAGAAATTAATAAATATTGAATATAATAAATATGAATAAGTAGTCACGCACGCTAAGCCCACAACAACGAACTACCTGAAAAACTGGCTGTGCACGAATGCCTGCGCATTCGGCCAGGGATCCTCCTCGACCTCGGGTCCGAGGACGTCACAAGCCACGTTACGCCCCGGCCTGGTGGCAACTGGCAAGAGGAGGGTGAAGGGCAAGGTCTGGACAAGGGGCTTCGAGTTGAGGTAACCGGATGGATGAACGAGACATGCAACTTCGATCCGTACGATTACGCCAGGTCTTCTCGAGGCTCAAAAAGGGACTAGCGTCGAATAGTGGCGGATATTATAATGCACGGTTACGCAAGATCCCAGTGCGGATGTGAAAGTACGGCCCTTTAACCAATGCTGGTCTGCTGACGGTTGGCGTGTAAACTGATGACGGACGTGAGGGAGAACGTGGGATGAAGTCCTGCGAAGGTCCACGACAGAGGCGCTTGTGCGACGGCACCAAGCGTTTCAAGCGGGGCGGATGGGATTACATTCGCACACCAAAACCAACTTAAAAAGTTATTTGGGCGAATCGGTGATTTTAATTATTTTTGGATTAGTACATGTGCGCGGCGCTGCAAGGTTTTCGGGCCGGCTATGAATCAGCGCTAGGAGGTTCTGCACCAAGCGGGCGTGATTTCGTTCGGGACGTCAAATAACCCCAGGTGGCAACAGTTGACCCACACAGAGAAAAAACTCGGTCAAAATTGGCTTGATTCCGGGTGACTGGGGCAACGTGAAGGGTGAATAGTGCCATATCAACTATGCGTGTTTTAAAGAGCTCGCACGTCAGTGATTGGGCAGCCATTCCACGATGTGGCAACGCCCTTGAATTAATAAAGTATCTCATAACTAGTTGACCTGACACACTGTTGCAGCACCACGTTGGAACATTTTGGTTTTGGTGCGACTTGAGAGCGCATTCCGGCAGCTCACTTGGTATCTTACCACAGTTTTCGACAGAAGTTCGAGGCCGTTTCCGGGTAGCAGGGTAGCAAAGGACAAAACGAACCGGGATTTACAAAAGCAAAAGCATGAAACCACCGTGGTGAAGCCTACAAATGTTCTCAGAATAAATCCAATAGAATTGTTTCCTTTTGCAACAAATAAAATCTGACACGAAATGTATTGCCATCTTATTATCATTCAAAACATTTCTATTGTCGCGTTTATGAGGCCATAACGGTCCCCGTTCTTGATACGGCTATGTTTGATAGCAGCATTTGTATCATTTTTGTTCGTGTAATTTTATGCTCAATTGCAGGAAGAGGGTAGATGCATAGCGTGGGAATGTTTAGCTTCCATGCGCGACGTGAACGGGTTCGCAGCTACAAAAGCGTAAAACCTTCCCTGCTCAGAAATGCTTTCCTGAATCGTCACCGTGCACTTCTGAGCAGGGATGGCATGCTACTGGTGGTTACACCAAAGCAAAGTCCCCCTCCCCCAAAGTTCCCTAAGTCTCTCGCGTTTCCGCAAGATCGACCACTCGCTTTACTATAGCCAGATGTGCTGTCTTCCCCCGCTCACGCCTGATTACTCTCGAGCTTCCACTACTTTTTTCGCTGTTATATTTCAGTATAGACGCGTGTGCTGCATCGTGAAGATAGCACAAAGCGGAGACGCCACCCAGGTACCACTACATTATAGAAGAGTTCCCGTGCACTTTCAGGTGAGCCACGGTACGTGACCAGTTTAACTTCAATGCTAAAAACTCCGTGAGAAAATTTCTTTTCGCAAAGCCGGCACTACGGCACCTGGAGTGATAACTTCCCGGAAAAGGCCTCTAGGAAAAGTGTCCACTGTTGTTGCTGTAGTGCTGGTATTGTCCACGAAAACCCTTCCCCCCCTCGCCCGAGGTCCAGCGCATGGGCTTCTTTGCATTATATTGTCGCAAAACTATACCGTATATTACAGAGGACAATCAGGGGTTCATATAACTTGGCAAAGTACAGTCCTCATCATTGCGGACCGGTGGGGCGTGTCAGCCAGAAGGAGTGCGCACACTGTTGAAGCCGTTCTCAGCCTTTTTGTTGCAACGCGTATGCGACAAAAAGTGGTAGAAAACGAGTAATACGAAGGATATAATACAGTAATGCACTTGCCCGCTTCAAAAACTGGTGCAGAACGACTTTGCCAAACCGCACCAAACGCAGCCGCACTGCCACGCCCCACCGGTCCGCAATGATGAGGACTGTACGTAGTCTGAAGGGCGATGGCGCGTGCGACGAGTCTGCTTTGGGGGTAACTACGCAAAACTTCTTTATCCGCGAGAATTTCTCCAGAGCAAACACCGCTACGAAATCAATTTTCTGCATATTTTAATCACCTGAACAAGGCGGGTGTTTCTCCCTAGTGTAGATACAGTCGGAATTTCGAGTTGCGATAGGTGTGCCTGCGTACTTCATTTGCACCTGAGGACCGCATTCTTTGGTGGGGTATTTTGCTTTTGGACTTTTGTAATGAGCCTTTGCCCATCAAAAGATGAGACTGCAGTTGTATGAGGCGGAAATAGGGTGGTGGGAAGTGGCACTCTCACCACGTACATGGTCCGCACGATCGAATTCTCGGCTACCGTCCGAGTCTACCTACTCTGGTACCCTCGGGGGGGGGGACGGTAAATTGTTTCCAGATTCATCTGGCAGGATAAGAACACATATGGGAAGAACTGTGCATCGGCTGGCACCCGCAAGTCATTGTATAGACCCCATCCCATTCAGTAATCTCACTACGGTTCTGAATGGAAGTAGAAAGCGTGCAGCATCCTAGTGGTAGATTTATCAATAGAGAAGATTTTATCCATTATTCCCATTCGGGAGACGGACAAGAGACTCGTAACTTGCCGCTCCACCGTGAGGGGGGATGGTGTTTTCTTAACTCGTGTTAACCTGTCGATTGGAGCACCGGACTTCATGTAGACCCCGTCATCGTAGACATTCATGACTATTTTCGGTTCTGAATTGCCTGTTGTCGCCATCTACTACCTGGAACCATCGTCATTTGCGGGCGCGACGTCGCACGCGACGCCACCAGCGCGGTGAATTACGATTCTCTTGTCACATACCCATTTACGTCATGTTCAAATGAAGTGTGCAGCAACGGTGTGAGGTGTAGTTCCTACTTTGCGCCCTTCCCATTGAAGCTGTTCAATCTTCTGTTCATTTCTCACTTCACGGGGTTGCCGGCGATGTTTGTCTTCTTTTTCTAAGCCATGGAAAGTGATAAAACATGAAAATTTCGTCCAACCCGTGAAGTTTTTCCATAGTTTTCAGAAGTGTTATTTCTGCCGATTCCGTAGCGGAGTTATGTGCATGCTTACCATCGAGAGTTTTTATCACACGGGATGGACGCAGAATGGTTGCGAGACACTTTCATTGATTTTTTCATTTTATGCGGAGCCGCTAAACCCGTAAAAATGCTCATATCTTATATGTTCGATTTCTTTATTTTATTGCTGAATCACTTTTGAATGCCTATAAAAAGAGTCGAATCGGGGCCCAAGCATGCTCAAATTCATCCAAGATTTTGCTATCACTCATGAAAACCTTTCTTTTCTATTGCTCATTCAATCGTTTCAATTTTCATGGTTTGGATCCCGCGAAAGGAATTCCTGGTGGTGGACTGCTATGTGATCACGGAATTGGCGTGGGGATACCGGAAAAGAGTGAGGACTGGAAAGGACCATTTTTGCGTCTGGGCCAGCGCTAAACTACCATGAGATTTTCAAGAGAAAAAGCGAATTCTAGGGTGAGTGGGCCACTTACAGTTCGCGGAAAATGAAAGGCGAAGTAGTAAAGCACACCCATTAGGGGTATTAGATTAACTGGAGGTTCTGACTGTGAAAACAGTCTAGAGGGCCACTTCCTGGAACACATTAAGCCGGTGTCAGGAGGACCCTTCCCGAAACAGGGTGCCAAGCTACAACAACCTTCACAGAACTTATTCCAAAAAATCAATCGGCTTCTGTGTTACTTCGGCTCGGATTTAACTTCTTCTTTGAACGATTGTAAGATTCTCGAACCTGAGGGGAGGGGATCGTGAAACCAAAAGCTCTATGAAGCGTTAAGCATTCATTTTTCGCACTTGCACTGATCTTTCACTGAACCTTTCCACTCTGTGAAACACCTTTGATGGGCTTTCAATGGAATAAAAAAATAGGTGAGTTCTCATACTTTGGACGACCACAGCTTCTTCAGTACACTTTTTTTGGCGAAAACATTGAAAGTAGTATATCTATACTTTTCAAGACATACCACAAAAACGTGATCCCATGGCTGCTAATGAAATAGAACGTATTTGGAAACCCCTGTATGTCTTCAGCTAGCATCTTTCCGTTAAGCAAGTAATTTTACTAATCATCAAGTAACCTCGTCTCTACGGGGCTATGCATACGATTCCCATACTGGATGTTGATCGGTGGAACTTCCGCATAAGGTTTGCCAGCGCAAACCGATATGATCCTGTGGTTTGAAACGGTTTCTAACTCCGTATCTTTCGCTTGCTTGTTCTTCACGCCTTGGCACCCCCTAGCAAACCCCCTCTCGCCGACCTCTCATAGAGAACAAATACAACCCATTGATGGCATTCTCCCAACGACGCTGTATCCAGTCACGGCCCGTTCACAATAAGTCTCTTTTTTAGATTACTCAGATTCGAAGGTAGCAGCAAAATGAAAGTTTTCTTCATTCTTGCGCTCATGCTCACTTTGTTCTCTGTGAGCCTCTGCGATAGCAAACCGAAGGACATGTGCAAATTGTGCACGAATAGTTTGGCGGTGGTGAAAATGCAACTGAAGGTGAGAAAGCCGGAAGTGTTGAAGAAGGTGAGCGTTAATAAAATAAACATACACTGCGGAACAATCTTTCAGTGAAGATACTTTTTCATTCAGTTTAAGAAAACTCAGTATTCAGCCTGGTGTGGGCACCAAACCTTCTCAGCTTGGCTTGTACAGGCCGCTTCCTGAAGACCTGTGGATTTCTGTAACCAATAGTTTCGCAAAGCCGATGGATGCCTAGAAAAGTTATACCAAAAATTATTGTTATGCCCTTAAGTTGAAGTTATGTTAAATTAAGGGCATAACAATAATACGACACGATTCAATTATTTTACCTTTTACAACTATTCCGGAAGTTGTAAAAGGTAAAATAATTGAATCGTGTCGGACAAGGGCTACGAAAAAAGTCTGAAGCCCTCTGATGGTCAGCAAGGCCCTCATGGTAACATTGCGGTAATCAACGATAGCACCTCACGCTGTTAGTGGGAACTGCTCAATGAATGACCAAGCTAAAGAACTCTTTATATTGGATTGAAAACTATCAAGACGTTTCCCCAGCTGAGGGAAGCGCGTGCGGGCGTAAGTTGGCGCGCACTCATGAGTCATAGAACAGTATCACGATAGTCGCTATCCTAAGAAGTCAAGAAGCGGAAAGAATAACTTTGGGAACCATAGTTGAACTTGAACAGCGTCACCCAAGCAGCTCCATAGAAGCGAGTTGCGTCGGAGGCAGCAGACAGGGCCGCCTCTGACACATTGGAATCTGCAGCAACCCACACAGCTTGTAGTCCCTGTCTCCTGCTGCCCCACCCTTAGATCCTCCGGGCCCCCTACGTGAAGTCACCAGGTAAGCCCTCGAAGGAAAAAACAACCTCATCGGTAACCGAAGAAGTCTTACCAATTCTCAGCTTATACCTCCCCGGCGTCTTAGCATAGATCAACTGGACACGAAATGTAGCCCATGCTCCTTCCCCCAAACGCCCAACCCCGCCCCCTTCCCTCCCTCGAACCAAGCACTATTCCCATCCCAGACAATCCGTCCTCCCCAGCCTAGATCCTCTCCCTCGCCTCTCGCAGAGTATACCGCAAAATTAGCGCAAAAAAAAAAAGCCGTTATCCGCTGCCTTACCTCGTTCCCACATTGTTCCCAACACCGACCCACGAACTCCTCCCGCCCCCCCCCTAAAGTGGAAATGGGCGCCATTGCCAAACGCATCCTGGAACCTACCCGTGAAACCCTCCTTGCGTCCTTTACAAAAATCTTCCATGGTCCACGTAAAGCGAGGCGGAATTCAGAGCGCGACTTAAAATCGCTATCAAAACAGAGGATCACGAAACGATGGCAAAGTGCCAGAAGGCCGCGTGCAATAACAAGTCGCCGCGCGGAGTAGTTCAATACCATTCAGTCGCTTTAGGAGTTTGCGGTATAGGCGACAGGTGTTTCATTAAGAGCGTTCAACACGGGCCGGAAGGCGCTTCGAGCAAGCAGTCAGACGCAAGAAAACCCAGAGAAGAACATGCACAGCCAAGCTGGCCCATAGATAGAACGCCTAGCGTCCGGCTGGTGCTCTCCGCCGATGTTTCGTTGTCACCCGCTCTCCGTCTCGTGCGTCCGCCGGCCTTGGTCGCCCTGGCTCTCTTCCTTTGCGCCTCATCAGTTGAAGGGGTGCCGCGGTACTCCTTTCCTCGCGCGCTAGGGGTTCCCGACCGGCGCGAACACGTCAATTATTGCCAGCCCTTAACTTGCTGCGCGTGCGCAGTGTCTTTATAACGTGGTGCTGTCCTGCCCATCTGACCTTTGGCTCCTCGGTTGCGCTCGTCGCTCCTCTCTGCGGTTTGCGCCCACCGGGTCTTATCTGTTCTTTAACTCGCTTTCAAACGACCATTCATTGTCTGTCTGCCTCTCAGCATTTTCATCCTACTTTTCTGTTGTCACCGCATCATAAGGTTTAGCCCTCCTCAAGACTCCCATCGGGGCGCCTGCCTCGTCCTCATGTCCAGCCAACCACATGCGTCGAAAGGGCGGTCTCAGCAGTGGGTTCCAGAGCCAGCCTAAACTGGAGTGCTTCACCTGGCGCTCAGAAAAATACAAGGCTGCCAGAATTGCTCAAGGAGTAAAAAAAATCAAAACGGTGTCGACGAAATAAAGAACTGTAGCTAGCGCTCCGAACAGAACTCCTCTATGGAGCGGCATTTAAACGAGCAGGAGGCGAGCGAAGGGTGTAACAATGATAACCTGCTTCGCATTCCGGCAAAAACTAGCGTGCAACACATCGCTGCACTCTTCCTACGCGCCGCCCGCTAGCTGCTCTGGACGGAAGAGAACTTTCGATGCTAGTCGTGGAGGGTGATATAATGGACATAAAATTGTGATACGGATGCTATTGTTCCTGTTTAAAATACTAACAATTTACGGGACATTTATGTAAGGGATTTCAAAAAGAGGAGGCTTTATGCAAATCACCCATCGAAAGGCTTTTTAACTTCTTATGTAGTCACCCATGGACAGAACTTGGAGACCGGCGCTCTTGGTCTGAAAAACCTCCAATACTGCCAATAGTGAGTGCAGCTCCGACAACGTCGCTACGGTCCAGGACATATTCTTCATAGCAGTCGCCAAGGCGCAGGTTGACGGCATGGACTGGAAGTTTATGGAATGGGGACTGATATTTTCATGGTGGACTGAAACTGTAACCCGGAATGAAAGTGAACGTTGACATTTACGTCGACCAGAATATCCTGCCTTCATGTCGTTGCCTGTACAATCTTGGAAACTTCGAACTGCCATAGGATTGGGTGCCAGCACGTGGAATCGAAGGGCGTTGGAAAACTCTCGTACTTGGAATCGAAGGGCGTTGAGAACCTGAAGAAGATGGAATATCCAAGTGTGTCACCTGACCTAAACCCCTCGATTACCGGGTTCGGGCGGAGCTCAACAGGGTGGTCTACAGTGGCGGAGAAATCAACGACCTCGCTGAACTCAGGCACCGAATCACGGTCGCGTGGCAGAATCTCTCGATGGCGTTCGTCCAGAAGGCTGTGGCGGAGTTTGTGATGGTGTCCAACGTGTTGTTGAATAGGAGGTGAAAGTGTCCAATAGGAATTCAAAAAGTGTAACTTATAGTGCCTTAAAAGTCAAGGAAGAAACCTTTTGTCTTTTTTGGCTCCCCCTATATATCTGAATAATTGAATGAATCGCTAAATGATTGCAGAGCCTTGAGAAGGGAATATGCAGACCTGAAGGAGTGCAGTATCTCAAGCCTTTGTGCTCTGACGTCGATGCGATAATTAAGCAACTGCAGGTTCGTTTCTAGTCAACACAAAAGGGAATGAGATCATCAGCATTGAGAACAGGCTTAGGAGTAAGCTGTGGAAAATTTTGTAAGTAGCGGAGTTAAGGAAATGTGTGTGAATTGCCCGTGAAGGAGAGGCAGAGGAAAAAGTTGAAATCGCCCCCAAATAATACCCTATTAGTTCCAAGCGAGATGCAAAGAATCGATGAAAGTTCAGAGGGAAGGGCAGCGAGAGAGCATTCAAACGGGAGATGCGACTAGCAATGCGGGCGGAGTCATTTGAGAAACCTTGCCCTTTAAGAACCTACTTTAGAACTTCCTGATGCGAAGTTTGTACAAGTGTGGCCATTGCAGTCCACACTTTATTTCCCAGAACGGGAGAAATCGGGCAGAGACGCTATATATCCTTATATATAAAACGGCAACGTCTGTCTGTTTTTTGTAAGTTTGTTTGTAAGCCTGTCTCTCTGTCTGTCCGGAAATTCGGAGTCACCTGAAGAGCCAGTTGGAGGGGGGGGGGTAGGGCATGGGCCAAGATGTACGGAACACACATGAACTGAGCTAAGCCCCGCCCACTGTGGGCGGGGCGTGCGCACATTTGTGAGCTACATTTTCAAAAATTCGTAGTTCGGTTCCAAAAGAGCCCCGAGAGCGGAAAAAGTGGCAAACGATAGGCATCGTTGGCGAGACAGCGTTAATGAAGCACACCTCTGATGGGCGGGGCTTTTGCCGAAGTGAACGGTGCCGAGGATAAAGACCCTCAAACGCACTCGAAAAACCCCACGAAATGGGGAGTAAGGGAACGTGAGGGATGGTTTCGGCATTCCTCACTTTCCGGATAACCGTAGAGAGTATTACAAAGGTTGGTAGCGTCCGATCCGATACTGCCCCCCTCTCATGAGAAACTTATCACTGCCCGACCCCACTGATATGACTATAATTTTTGCAGCAAATTTTGCCCCTCGGAAGTGCATGTGAAGAATGAGAGGCAGAGGAACCTTGACACACTGGCGCTCAGACTAGAGATCAGACAATGGGCGCTCAGAAGTACGAGGTGTCACACAGAGGATAACCGCGAGATATACACGCGCCTACCGATACAATGACTGTAACTCATGGAATTCCTTTGCGGAGGAGACTTTGGTGTGGTGCAAGCGCTGACGCCTTCGATGCACTTCTGTGTGGCGGGACACTGTACACCTTCACGACCGTTGACCAGCTCACAGCGAGAAGGTTCCAATTCCACAGGTAATCACGGAATGTATCTGCACAATGATGATGAGGGAGACTATGCGTGAAAACCTGAAAATAAGCTCGTTACGAGTTATTTTTTCATTGTGAAGTGCCTTCATAGAGTGCACGTTTTTCAGGTGTGGCACAGACAGTGACGACCTATCTGCAAACATGGCATAAATATTGCTGAAATGCTAATAAATGTTGAATTTCTCATTTGGTGTTGTTACATGAACCGATCCATTGAGCACACCAAACGGGTAGCTGGACTGACCGGCGAGAAGCGCCTTAATCACATTGCCATCCTGTGAATAAAAATAAAATATTCTTGTTTCTGTTCTTGTGTAACTCAAAACCATCAAAATGATAACATTGAAGATTAGTTAGACTGAAGGACAGAGTGAAATAACTCATTCTGTGTTCATAAGGCCTCAGGGGAGAAAAGCCACAACAACCGTCATTTCATATTACCGCTGCTGTATCCTGCATGATACTACTTTGGGACCTTTGTTTTCGGCTAGAAGACTTGAGATGGGCGATTCCACGGCAAGGTTTAAACAAAATCAATACTTTTTGCAGGATTTTGGTGGAAATATTAGGTTGTCCGGAAAGTTCTTAGCGTTTTGGGTGTTTAACTTTAAACGATCATAACTTTCTTAACACTCATCGGATTTAATCCAAATAAGCACCATTCGAATCAGCACACTTTTGCCAATGTGGCAGGCAGTCGCAGAAATCATCAAGAGAAAACTGAGGTGGTCGAATCACGAAATCTGCGAAGGTGTTTTTTGCCTGGTCTTAATTGATGAAGTATTTTTCAGCAAGGAAGTTCTGAAAATGTCTGAAAAGGTGACAGTCGGTTGGTTTGTAGACATTTGTAGAAGTCAGTTTAGAGAAGATGGGTGGTGAGGGAGATCCATTCAACTCCCAATTCGGTTCAATTTTGGATGGTGGATTTGTGAAACGTGTGGGCGGGCGTTGTCATGCAAAAGAATCGGACCCTTTCTTTTTGATAAGTGTTGGCTGCAGCTGACAATATTTTCGGTACATTTGGTCGGTTTGTTCACAGTAGGGTTCTGCTGTGATGGTTTGGCCTGGTGATGAAAAGTTATAGTGGATTACAACAGCCGATGACCACCAAACCTGACCAGAATTTTTTTTTCGCGAGGGTTCGGCTTTGAAAATTACCTCGGTGGTTCCTCCAAATCCAACCACTGTCCGGAACGTCTCCTGTTATCATACATGATCCATTTTTCATCACAGGTGACAATCCGTTCAAAACGGGTCATAATTTTTTGGCAGCAAAGCAGTGAAGAAGGAACCTCGGACGTGCCGATTCCTGCCGGTCACTCCGATTGTGGGGCACCCAATTGTCGAGTTTTTTCACCTTCCCAATGCGTTCCAGACCATCTGCAACAGTGGATTTGCCAAGGCCTAGCTCTTCTGCTATCTCTCGAACTGTTTGGGATGGGTCAACCTTCAAAATCCCCCTAAAATCCTCGTCAGATATTGCTTTAGGTCGACCGCTATGAGGCTCACCTTCAAGGCTGAAATCTCCAGAGCGAAATATTTGAGCATGCCGCAGCAGTGGAGTTCTTAGCACTATTGGGCCCCCTGGTTAATTTGTGAGAGCTGTTTCGATTGCGGATTGCCCCAATTTATAGCCGAAGAAAAAAATCGTCCGAAGTGCTCTTTTCACATGCTTGAAAAAATCTTGAAAAAAGAGGGTTTATCAAGCAATGGTGAAACGGCAATTATACCATCAGATAGCGCAAGAAATTCTCTACAGGATGTGCTACTGAGAAGCAAGGCAGAATGAGTTTTAATCAGCAGTGAATGTACAAAAAATAGGTGCACAAAACGCTGAGAACTTTCCGGACACCTAATAAACAGACTGAATGACCCTATCGAAGATTACTGGCGCACCTCCGGAAAGGGAAAAAAAGTGTTGAACACCCGTCCAATCATTGATCTAGCGCAACAATCGGCTGAACGGTTGCATTCTAACCATAGGTTCTGGTCCTCAAAGGAAATCAGCTTATAGACAAATGTAAAAAATCATCATTTATGCATCAATTACAGTATGTCTCTCAAACTGATTGAATGGGTTCTCAGCTCTTGCACCCATATTACTCATCATTTCATGATAATGAACGAGTATTTTAATTGATGCTAATGATGAATATAAGTTATGTTTTGCTTTTTGAGTGTTTTCGATCTGATGTGACATGTAGTAAAATAATTCTATACACGATTAACAAATCTCTTTCAACGACATTTTTTGCTTTCTAGCGACAATCGCAATGGTTGCGAAGAGATAGGGTCAGGAAATTGGAGCTGCGATTGGTAACGCCACAAGGTATTCCACGGCGCGCAGCTTGCTCTTTCTCGTTCGTTGAGTGTAGCACTTTCAATGAAATTGCAGATCTCAGCAGAAGTCGCGCTCGAGACGCAATTTATTGCGTCGCTCTCGCGACACCGTCGCACTCGGATCTCATGACCCATCCGCAGATAAATGACGTGTATGAAACGCTGCAGCGAATGCGATAGAGCTAAATGTAATGGCAATACAGTTTCTTCGACAATACGCGTCGAGTTCAAAAAGGTCACTAAGCTTGGAGGGACATTCTACTGACTCTTAGCCTATTGCTCAAAAGGAAACGGTCGCGTTGAAATATTAATATGGTCTTTGTATATAAAATGACGCGAAAAATGTAAAAAGTTGTGGGAGAGGTTGTGTTGGTTTATAACTGGACAACGTGGTACCAGTCTTTGCGGAAGAAGATCCAGCGACGCCTGCTTCGAAGTATGTGGTATTAATGTTCAAAGGAGGGGAACACTTCATTAATAATGACGTAGAAACAAATAGAGAGTACGTATCCTAGGCTTCGACCTCATTGAACATAATCATTAATGTGAACTAATAACTAATGAAACACTGTTGGTTAAATTCACAACCTAACGTAAGAACTAATTACAGTTAAAACGAACTCACTTGCTTCCCTTGGAAGGGGGTTTTTCTGGTCGATGAACTATACCGATAGGCGTCTCTGTAAGTGCAAATGTAAACGTCACCAAGAAAAATATATCCCCACGTGGTTCTAAGGGCTAAAACCCTGCAAAGCCGTCGCCATGCATGAAGGGGGTCCACAGCCGAGCAAGAAGCGAGAATACCGGGAGGCCCATCGAACATGGGCAGTGCAGTTATTTGCCGCGCGATCAATGTTGATTGTAGGAGGTCATTTGCGACGGCGATCACTGCAGGCGTTGGCGCACCCGGGGCTATTCTAGGAGCGATCCTCGATATGCGACAACCCTGGACAGTGTTCATATGTGTGGCGCGGGGTTGTGAAGCGGCGGAATATATGATACGACCATGTGTGACGACCGTGTGTCAGTGGGGCAGCCGACCCCTCCCCTTCCGGAAGCAGAATCTCCTATGCCCCTTTTGGAAACTAACGCTGCGACGCACACATTAGCATTCCTCGCAGTCTCCCAAAAATTCGCTGTCGAAGCGAGGTACTCAGCGGGTTTCAAACGGCTGAAATCAACAATCGGAAAAAAGTTTTCAAAACAAACGATGCAACCAATCGGGCGGAAAGACGGGAAGAGTCGTGCTGCCGCATGCCGCGTTGGTTCCCAGTTGTTGACGTTTCGCGGTTTCCCCCGTTTCACATATGCTCGACGGGAAATTATTTGGGAGGAAGCTGGGAACTTGTAGGAAAAAGTTAGGTGGTGATAGGAAGGGGGTGCATGGTCGTACCTGAGACCCTTCTTCGTACTAATACACCGTTTACGATACTGTACCCTGCCTGAGGAGATATTTTCATTTTGACCCAGTTGTAATGTCTTCGTCCAACAGAGAACAAGGTGACGATTGACTCAAACTGAAATAATCCCACTAGCAGGCTCATTCTACGGCATGTAAATGCCACGCCTGCCTCCGCCTCATAGTAAGCGGGTCACTAATAAGCAGACAAGCACCCATTCAACTCGATAGGCAGGTGTCCTGTGAGCCTACCGCTTTCAGAAAAGATTTGTTACAGTGGCGCAGTAAGTAAAAAAAATGGCTTAGTAAACTAGATTTCAGCAACGATTTCAATGGTAAAGAGCACTGCTTGAAGAGAAGTCTGGAGTAAGTTTTCACATCGAAACAACATTGCAATAGTCTTGCTCACGTGCAAGGGCATAGGAAACCCCGAAGGTGAGGGAAAGGGCGCTCTGGTCCACGTCTGACCATGCGCCACATCACGGACTAGCACTAAATGACAATAAGACGAAGAAGGAGGAAGATCCGCCAGATTCATCAGCAGAAGCTGTCTCCCCTGCACACATTTATCAACACCTGATGTTGACCGATAGAAAATATTTGCAAATATTTATTATTACACATAACTTTCCAGTTAGATTTCAAACAAAATAACAACATTTCACTGCACTTTGTGTACCCATTGAATCAATTTCTCTATCTTTCGATATCTCTTTCTGGTTTCCTAGAGAAGAGTTTCACTATTTTACGAAGACTGCCGGAACGCAAAGCAGGTGGTGCCATCCTTCTCTGTTTCACAGTACAGTTCAGTGTTCACTATGTAGGAGAAAGTTCCGGTAGAGCAGACGACGTCAATTCTGAAAACTTGGTCGTAAGAGTAAGTTCAAGAGATAGTCATGTCGCAGGTACTTGGAGTCAGGGCACGCCATCGCTTTGTGATCATTTCCTGAAATGATATTCCCCCTCATTTCATCCTCGAATATGACCCTCCCCCTCCCCATCCACTTTCCTAGATTTTCCCAACCTCCTACCACTTTTTCCATTTTTTCCCGAAAATTCTGGTTTTTTTTCAAATTCTGCTGTCGAGCGGGAGGGGGAAGGTCGTCAGGATTCACCTATCGTTTTATCATTTTCAACTATCGGAAATAGTTGCATAGATCTTTAGCTGTCCCTCTCCCAAGACCAAATACGACCCCCCTCCAGCGGTCAAATACGACTTGTGATCATCACTACCCGCTTGTGATTATTCACAACCATGTGTGTGCCCTGCTTTGAGTGTTGCGTTCCCCAGCACTTTTATTTAGGCTCTCTCGTATTTCATGCCTTTTTTCCAAATAAGGCACATCATCGTTGGGGAAATCACCATGAGGATCGTTTTTAGCCGCTACCGTATTTCATCTCGAAAGAATTTGTTCTCACTGCTGATTTTTCCGTCTCACTGCGCGCTGTCACGAAAGCAACTGGGCGCGGGGCACATCGCTGTTGGCGATTCCCCACAGCGGAGAATCGCATTTGATCCCTTGGAGAGAGGGGTCGTATTTGAGCTTGTGAAAAAATTTCTTTGATAGCTGGTTCTTCTTGAAGGAAACGTTATGTAAAGTGAGAGTAGTCGTAGTTTCACTCGCCGCTTGGGAGGAGGAGGTACCGTATTCTCTTCTAAGCTCTGACTTCCGAAAGAGCGTTTCTGACTTTTCATGGTTTCCTGTGTTATTTAAGTTACTCCCACCCTCGACAGCGACGGTCTAAAAAAAGGAGAAATTTTGGGAAATTCTTGCAAAAAGTGGTGGGTATTTTGGGGAATATCTAGGAAACGGTGGAAGAGGTGGATCGTATTCCTCCCCCTCGACAGCTTTATGAGAAGGGAGTCGAACCAAGTCTCTAAAAAAGAGGGGGGGGGGGGAAGCGGTCGCAAGGGCTCGACTGAAATTCCCAACGAGTGATGGCCTAAGGCAAAAAGCAGGCTACTTTTCTGAAGATCTATTGGTGATCTGAAAGTGTGTATCTGAAGTTCTGCAAAAATCCGGAAGGATGGTGGGTAGGAAATGGAAGAGGCCCTACCGAAGGAGTAAACTTAGCAGGGGTTGCATTCTGTGGAACTCTTCCACAACGTGGTGATGTGCCCCGTTTCCGAATAGATTGAATATCACCGCTTCGTAGGTTAAATGGAGGTGTCAAGAAAATCAAAACAGCTTACTGACCTTCCACCGAGTCTTTCGGTTGCTGCTTCTTGAATCTGTCGCTTAGCCACAGCTGTAGTCGCATTCATGTTCTGAAGAAAATAATCTTGAAGGTACGGTCCGCGATCAGGTTAGAAGTTTAAAATATGGCCTCGGAAGGGTAGTGTGATCTGCAACGAACCACCTTGTACTGGTTTCGCGGCAAAAAATTGTATGAGAGGGGCGCTCTAGCGCAAGATAGGTTCCGGTGAGGCTCCAGTGACTCCGCCTCCAGACTCCGCCTTCAGGACCCACATTTTCAGTGAAAAACCGAAGCTGCAGGACGAAAAGCATGAAAATCGCCACTTGTATGGTTGTAGAAATCTTACCGGAGAAATCAGCTGTGCGGATGAGGGCGTAGTGTTGGAGATGGAGTTAATTGGGCACGTACAAACTGGGATCAAATGGGGTTCTATCTAGGGCAGCTGGCATGTTTTCTGCTTTTTTCTTCTCTATCGATTTAGTAAAAACCTTGTCGCCTATATGCAAACTCCTAAGCCACTATGTGTGAAGGCGAATGATCGCGGGATCCGGTTTAGCCTTTAAGGGAATATCTTGTCAAAAGGCCCCAGGCCCGCTGTCAATTTCATGAGAAAAATTTGATCTCATGAACCTGGACTAGCGGAAGTGCTGTTTTCGCCCCTAGGATAAACGGCGCAGGAAATCAGTTTAATGACATATGGATTATTTCGACTTGATGACATAGTTTCGGTGATATTTTAATAAGATAAATTGTTTCAAAACCATTATTCAATGATTTCAATAATGGGGGGATACACCCAGACAAATAGTTTAATTTTGGCGAAATGAGCTTTAGAGAGCGTCACCTCTAGAATGATCTCCTTGAGGAGCTCCGAGTTACACTTTGGATCAAAGGCCGCTTCAGTGTCTCTTCGAACACGTCGTCGTAGTCCTTCAGTCTCGACGAGCATCTGCTGTTCTTTGGATCGCTCCTAAATGTACTGAATTCAAAAATAAAACAACAAATACAACAGCGCTTGAATAAGGTAGAAAAACTTACGGCGGCGGTCTGAACTCCGTGGGACTTCTTCTTTGCCGGCACAGCGTATCCTCCTGAACCTTAATTACCACTCATTTACTGGCTTGTTTTGCATTTTGACATTTGAAAGTTTGTGAAGGTTATGGACATACCTTGAGGGGGGTAGCCTCCACCTTGTGGTGGGTAGTACTGCGGAGGAGGCTGAGGATAGCTCTGAAAATGCTTTCAATCAGACAACTCCTTCGATTATCATATGAATTTTCCAGAGAATCCCTCCTGTAACTGACGACTGCTTTCAATTAGGAGTTTTGGTTGGGCACAATACTCCATATCGGGGTGCAAAAGGGGCGTTCCCGAGAGTGACACTGCAATGCGACGGCTGCCTATTTTCGTGCCAAAAAAGCTAGTGAAGAAGAGCAAGAAGAAGAATAAGAAGCTGAAGACAGTGAAGCTGTACGCTCTTTCACCTACATCCTTGCAGTCACATCAGCGCGTACTTGGGTACGCCCTCTTCAGGCCCCTCCCCCATATGCGGAATATGCCTACTGTCATGCCTCCGTTGATCGAAATCGTTGAAAGTTTCTCTGGTTAGTGGAAGTGCTCCGGCGAAAGATTTGAGTGGGCAAAAATTGACTTGAAATTCTGCAACACTTACCGGGTATGAGGGATATGAGGGACCACAGACTGGCGGTGGAGGACATATCGGCTGTGGAGGAGGTGCGCATGGCGAACACTGGGTTGGGCAGCCACAACCGCCTCCACCTCCACCAAAGAAGAGAGGCTGAAAAGTGAACTTCACAAATATTTCTCAAGTGCCACACAATGGGTTTTGAATGATGAACCCTATTGGAATCAGAGCTTAGCAACAGACTTGAGACTGGTTTTTTGTAGGATAAAACAAGTTCAGAACAACTTGTCGCTCTTAAAATCAACTGTGTGAAAGACTTTTAGGTTCATCCCGTGGATAAACCGGGGTCTTCTATGTAAAACAATCGAAAGGCTCGCGGAAATTAACGGAACGCCGCACACACCTATCGCCGCGCGCGGCTGAGCGGCAGGTTACAATTTTCTTGATCGCCCCCTCCCAACACCTCCCACGCATAGTCATGATCCCTGCAAATGATTGGAAAACTGGTTTGGAGCGCAGCCAAAACAGCTCTTCCCGCCCATCGCTGCAGACTCAGGATGACCTCATCGGAGGATAACTGCCCTAGCAATGTTCCAATCCACTCCCCCTCATCCATATCGCCTCCAAGGATCGTGGCTGTACATGGCTACCGTGCGAACAGTGCCGCCTTCCACCCTTACAGCTAAGGGATTCTCATTCCATAGCTCAGCTGACACACTAGGCCGCTTTGCGTAAGGGAGATGCAGGTTCGACTCCTACCTAGGGCTTATTCTTTATTCATAAATCAGCATTATAGTGATGACATTAAAATCCATCTACAGCGAAAAGTAGGACTCATTTCAAGAACGTTCCTCTCAAACCTGCCAATGTATGCATCTTATTTAATGAGTGAGGGAGTCATCCCCGGGGCAGATCGGTAACGGGGGAAGGGGGATTTTGCAATTTACTGCTTCCCATCGATCAGCGATCGACCTCTAGTGAGCTTGTTGTTTAACAGGCAAGTTTCACGGGGCTCGACGAGCTTGCTCCAGCTTCACAAGAGTTCACAGGTTTCACTAGAGTGAGACTTGTAAACCGGAACCAGTGAAGCAGCGAAAAGTGCAAAATGCCTCCCTCCGTCGCCGAACTGCGCCGTCGTCCCTAATGTGACCATAGTCGCGATCACTGCAGAGGATAGGGCGTGTGACGGGGCGTGAGTTGGACCGCAGCTAAACAGCCTCTGTTGCGAACACAGCATGACATCATTGATGAAAAGGCTGCCTTGGCACCCTTCAAATCCACGCTTACCGTTTGCAGAGATCGTGACTGTACATTGGGAATTAACCCAGGGGTTACGGAAAGGGGCAAAAGTTGGAAACTTGGCTCGCGCCCCTCTAGTCCTACCAGAGCGACAACAAAGCACAGTGCTGAGGTCGCAGCTGAAGGATACTGACTGGAGAAATGACTTAGCCGGGGCAGTTCGGTGACGAAGGGGCATTTTGCATCGCTGCCTGCTTCACTAGTTCCGGTTTACAAGTCTCATTTCGGTGGAACCTGTGAACTGCTGGTGCAAGCTCGTCGACCCACCATGGTCAAAAGTGTCAACTCAAGAAAAGGCTCTGTAGATGGGTAGACGCGTCAACGTGAAGTAGCAAATAAAATGTCCCCCCCCTATCATCGCCGAAATGCGTCCGAGAACAGCCTCATCTCTTGGTCGCTGCCAGCCTTGGGACAAGGGGTCTCTCCGAAACTCCTCCCCCCTAGGCTTAGGCAGATCCTTGGGCTCATATCCTTTATGTAGCGCCGAAGGACCATAAACACTACTGTAAATGTGGCCCACCTTATTCCCTTTCTTTAGAAGAGGCTCTTGAGGCCTTTTCCAACAGTTTTTAACCAAGCAAATAAGGTTACTCAAGCCTCTTGTGTATGTTTTTTTAGATGCAAGCGAAAAGTACCAAATTGATTAGTCACATAAAAAACCCAGGAGGACGTGTAATTGTAGGCCTTTCTTAGGGCTCTCATAGCAAGCGATAGAAAGTTAGAGGGTAATTAATAATCAGCAAAAAATGTCCAGACAATGAATTACCTGTGCGACGGGGAGAAGAAGAAGCAGAGCGGCGGCTAACATTAGGTGAATGCGATCCGGTCGACTGTATCAAGTGTGCTTATAAACGGATACATACGGCTGATGCCGAACCCGGTCGGTTGGTCGGTCACTCCCCCGACGGTATGGCCGAGAACCCGTTCAGAGGCAGTTTCGAGATATCCTATCCGTAAGCATGTTCGCCTCCATCCGCCGCTTTTCTCCTAAAACCGTTACATATGGAAGCGACCTCGACGGTGGTCGCTGGAACAATGAACTCCTAACATTCTGAATCAAGTTCTTGGTGGCTTTCACCAGGAAAAAGTGGCAGGAATGTAGTCTGGAGCAATAGCCAGAGGGTTTCGGGACACAAAGGGAAAAGACACGTGTTTGGCAACCGGCCCACTGAGATACGCCGACCCAGTTCATCCATCACATTTATTCCACCCGTCTAATTTAATCACCAAGGACTCCTGTCAGGGACGCCATAACGCGAGAGTTGTGGCGTCAAGGAAAATCTGCTTTCTCCAGTAAAGGGCATGAGACAGGCGCTGGTCTGCAGAAGGTAGAGAGGCTGTAAAGGAGGTGAAATAAAATTTTGATGGTGATGATTTATGGCGGGTTTCTGTGTAGAAAATCATCCGTGGCAGACTTCAGCCCTGAATGAACTTAGAGATTCTGCAAACTTCTGCCGAAAAAGTGGCACCAACCATTTAAGGCAAGACTTTTGTAGTTTGAAGTACAGCCCGGAATGGTTGCTATGGCGGAAACATTCCAAAGAGCAAAGCGCAAGTGGCTATCTCCGCCCACCCCGTCAGCGTGGAATATGAAATTAAAAGTTTTCAAATGAGGCACGAGAGACTTTCCTTGGTCATTATGGCGAAAGCACCATGGCAAAATGATCATGGGAACAAATCGCCCTTGTAACTCGATTTGATATAGGTTCTCACCTTTCGCTTGTCACTTTACACCAGGCGACATCTAGACTAGACACCTTCAGGGAGAGCCCTGCTAGCTTGAGAAATTTGAGGAATTAGCTGGTTGAACCCTGTAGGAAGGAAAAATAAAATGCCGTCTAGGAGCCC
>MU931245.1:0-23991 GCA_036418165.1 Cooperia oncophora
GTAGGAACATCAAATGAACGCGGGCGCTGCCTTTAAATTGACCAGCTTTGGACATTTGTGCCTGTTACAGGACTGCCTTCCATGTTGTACGCCTTTGGATTTTTGGGAGGGGGGAAGCATTCGGAGGACTCGATCATTGCATCGCGAACAATCCTCTTTACCTTTGGACATTGGTTCGACCATCCCAGAGTTCCTCCCCTCTCTGGGCGGCCAACCTTATATAATTTATGTAGCACCAGTTTTTCGCGAGGATTCCTCTAAAGGAACTGTCCGCCCCCAAGGAACAGTGCGTCTTAGTTGAGCATCTGTTTTGGCGTCAGACTTATACCCGTTGTTTTCCTTGTGAAGAACATACGCAAGTCCTTGTGAAGGAAATTCACGACAATGCTCGCGGATTATCTGTCATTTCACATTGCATTCCAAAAAGGGCCAGACGAAGGCCTCTGTGCCTATTGAGGGCAAAAGATTCGCTACCACCTTTGACAGTATCCTTGGTGATTTTCTGACTCCCTGAACCAAGAAGCCATATCTGCTTCCGGAAACAGTCTTCGGCAGAACACCTTCACATTTCCACAAAGGGGGACATCAAGGGTAAATTTTGCCTGCAAACTATTGAATAGGCGTTGGAGTGGTAAGGGAAACTCCGTCTAAAACTCTCTCCAGGATCAGCGAGCTCTTCTTATTTTTCTACAGCCATGCCCTACGGGTTTTTTTCGTCTTCAACGCCTTTCGATCTTTTAGCCTGGAAATCAATAAACCGTAGAAGTCCGCTAGCTGGGACCATTAAAAGGTTTCATTGTGCGAAAACAGAGATCGCCGTTATGCGAAGCCAGGTTTTTTTTATTTCCAGAAAAGGGGCTACAGTAAATGGTTCAACCCCTCGTAGCTCCTCTCCCCTTTGGGCCAAGCAAAAATCTTCGTTTCCATCACAGCAACCCCATTTTTGTCCACAAAAACCTTTAATCCCCAACACCATAAGAGACTGCATGGAAATGCCTGAACTTCACCTTTTCACATTTAAATATGGGCGCACACATGCTGTGTCAAAGTGTTGACCTAAAAAGGAGCGAATAAGGTTACCTTCGAATTTCTTCCGTAGGTCGGCGTCAGGCCAAACACCTCACTTTTTCATCATCTGACAATTCACGACCTAGAAAAGCAGTTTATATACCGTTATTCGAGAAATTTTTGTCGTAGAATAATATTGTTATGAAAAAGTTACGATTCTGGTGACACAAAGCACAAACCTTCCAAAAAAGCCTTCAGAAGGTCGCAAAAAGGTTGTGATAGGATACTGGACAAACTAATTGGACAGAAGGCTTTGATGTGTCAAAGAAGCAAATCCAAACGAAATTTTGGTGAGAGACGGTGGTGAGGGAGAAGAATGATAGAGAGCTGGAAGGGTTTCTTTTTCAAATATTCAGTAGATTTGATTTGATCCAATTTTCAGGAGAAAAGCGGCCGGCTCGACAAAAACCGCGATGGGGTCGATTAGTTCAGAGTCTGTGCTGTTGTGTAGCACCACAAGCCGAGATCGGTATGTTATAATACAATTCAAAACTAAGAAGGCATTGTTCGGGAAGAAACGCCCCTACGGGTAGCTGCAATGACCTCTATAAAATTTCATTTTTTCCCTATGTATTGTTCGAGCTTTCAAGTGCTGCTGGGAAAGGAGCAGGTGGCCGTTTTCCGTGTTCAGGAAGGTTTCTCGTGAGGAGTCCAACGTCTGCATGATCTCTGCCTTCTCAATTGTGAGCTTGATTATCTTTCAGTTGACGGCCAATCTATTGGCAGAGGTAATCCGCTTTGAATCCAGGGTGGTCTATGAGGTCGTTAATTTGATTGACATTAATGGTTTTCTTTGGTCCGCTTGGTCGGGAATTTATGACGTATCATTGACTCCTCTATTACATTATTTCCATCTTTTGGAAGCTGTGAAATTAGGACTAAAAGATTTGAAAAAGAGCGCTGAGTGTAATTTTCCTCCGCCTGATACTTTTTTCGAGATCGTACGAGTGTCTATCTGCCTGCTCTCGCCGTCGCCTAAGGATTATTTCTCCCCGTATGGACTATAGTCTGAAATGGACCTTAGTCTAAATGGGGCGAGTCCGCTATCTTCGGACATTCCAAGGGTCACTGAACAAAACTGGGACCACCGCAACGTGGAGCCATCTTTCTGCATAAAAAAATGGTACGGCTGTCCTCAAGCGAGGGTGGCGAGAAAGAAAAGTTGTGAGAAATCGCTCTTACTGCTTGAGCTCCTCCTTCTAATTAAAATAGTGGAAATTCAGGCGGTGACAGAAATGAGTCGAGAATTACTCCTGAACATTTGTCACTGGACTATCGGTCCAGTGAATGATGGATTCGGTGCAGGAGAACTCAAATCCCACTCATTAATTATAGGAAGAGTCTTACGAACTAAAAATGCTGTAAATTCGAGAAGCATCTGTTGTTCAGCAATGAATGAAATGGAATGAATGACAAAGTATTCTGCGTTGTTATATTCTTTGTTTGGGTTGCGCCATGCATTCCACTTCAGATCAAAATACCAGGGGTATTTGGTGCGTTCTTCTAGTGACTTACAGAAGCCAAATGATGCACATCCCGTAATTCCAGAGCATTCTATCCAAGCATGTCCTCATGATCCGGCAAGCAGCTGTTTCCTTGTATAGCAAGTTATACATAGGGTGTCGAGAGTACCTTCTAGGACCAGTCTTGGAACGTTTTCCGTGCCTAATGATTGCTTCATATTTGTTCTTCTTTCTCGCCTGATCGCAAGGTTTCGGAGAGTTGTGCAAATTCGGGTCATCCATCCACATCTTGTGAAAATCAATTCTCATCCAATCTCAATCTCCTCTTTAACAATTCCATAATTCTTGCGAAGAGCTGCCCCTTTGCCAAGTACTCCGCATCTTCAGGTCGTTTTAGTTGGAATCCTATTGGTTTGTCCCCGCAAAATCCGCCTTCGGTAACCTACTCTTATAAATGGGTCAACTCACATACCTCAGGACAACGTGCCGGCACCCGTTCTTCTGTTGTGTGGTTCACTTTACCAAATCAACACTGCCAAACACTTCTCTTACAGTCGACTTCCCCTACTCCACGGCGTCTTTCTCTTTAGAGACCTCCTTTCCGCCACCAGACGTTCCAATTTTCCCAAACCTGCACCTGTTCTCGTTTTGCCAGAGAAATTCTTCAGTTTCTTCCTTACAGAAAGCTCCTTCAAGCGAGTACATAGCACTGCCCATGACGGCGGGAGCAAGCCGAGAAGCAAACAATCAAAAAAAAATTTCGAATTGAATAATCCCTGTCTAGGATCTAAATGACTCTTCTCGCTGTGCGTATCCCCAACGTTACGTACACGTCCTGAGTTCATCACCTACCTCTCGTGTTAGAAAGCGTCGAATGCGATCCTCGGCAAAATTATGCAGTTGAAAAGGCAATGATTCAGGCAAGGTTACATCGCGGTGTGGTCTGATCCCTGTTCGATCTATGCCCGATCATTTGGCCTTTTTCCGTGAAAAAAATCTGTAGACGAGCATACATCGAACGCGACAGTGAGTCACAATCTGGGCATTGCCATCAGGTCCATGACTTACGCTACATAATCTGATTCAATAACTATGGAGAGCCTTGAGTCCCCGTCATTGATCAACGCATACAGGAGTAATTGACTGCCAGTTATGAATGTTGAATTCTGTATAGTGGTAAACTTCCTATCGATTCGACTTTGCCCCAGCCCTCCACTTAATGCATGCGTCGTGTATCAGATTTTGATATCAGAGTAGTGCTGATAGTGGTAGCACTGACTCTCACTAGCAGAGTCCTTCATCTCCTACCATTGTAGGCGTTCATACGAGGGCTACCATCCGGATTGAAGACCCCCCGCGCCCCATCATTCGCCTTACAGATAGTGGGCTAAATTGTCATTAATAGACGACAGGTTTCTGTAGACTAACTCCAATACTGAAGAAAAAAACCCGCAAAAAAATCATTGCCAAACTGCCCTTAGATAGAAACCCATTCCGATTTCACTAGTTTGTACGTGCCCAATTACCTCCATCTTCAATACTGCCGCCCTTATCCGACAGCTGATTCCCCTATGAGAACTCCACGACCGTACAAGTGACAATTTCCATGCTATTTCGTCCTGCAGCTCCTATTTTCACTGAAAGGCAAGCCTTGAGGGCGGAGTTTGGAGGCAGAGTCACTGGAAAAAAGGAGGCGTCACTGAGCCTATGTTCCGCTATAGCGCCCCTCCCTTACAGTTTTTTTTTCGTCGGAAACCCGGCTACAAAAAGGGTTGTCGCTTGCGGGCCTACACTACTCTCCCGATGCAGTATTTTCAACTTTCTACACTCTGAATCGCGGACCGCACCTTCAAGGCGAAAGGGTGTACGGAAATATTTTCCGCTTTCTGCATTAAGGATTCCAGAGCCTTCCGGCCAAGCTCAGAGATACTTTTCAGGAATTTTCTCCTCCAGTACGTGACTGACGGATATAATAAGCCAACAATGGTCACAATGCTTCCAATATATGTATCCTCATTACGTCCAAGGGATTCCAGGAAACTTCCTTTCTTGAGCCTAACTTATTCGAACTATAGGTCTAAGAAATTCGGATTGAATGTCAGTGCCCCTTCGAGAGTCTTAATAGGCAGTTTGACCTCTCTGCTCGAGGGAACATGCGGTCGCAAATGGAACGTTGATGCGCTTGAAAGCACGGGCGGCAGCGGAGCCCCCCCCCCCCTCAGTTACCTTTCTGGGAGGCTAAAAATGCCTGCTAAAATAATCCATGCATCGACTCTCCATTTAATCTCGCATGAGTCTACTCTCCATTAATCCTGCATGGTCCATAGTGACAGGCCATATTCACAGAAGTTTATTTCAGCAATCCGAGATGCTGTAATAATACGTTGCAGGGCTGGCTGGCGCAAGTCTTCTATAGACCATAATCGCATCGAAAGTGCTAAATGGAAGTAGTAATACGTGGCGCATACCCTAAAGAGACTTATAAGGGCTGAGCTCTTCCTATCAAAGGAGAACGCTGAGCCCGAGGTTGATGGTGGCCAGAAGAGAGCTTGGGACGGGATAATATAATCGTTGTGAGAAAGGATCGTATTTTACGCTGTGGAGGGGTATTGTAAGTTTGCGTCACTCGGCAATGATTAGGGGGGTGGTATTGCTCTGAGGGAAAGTAGCCGCGTTGAGTAAAAATTTTTCCCGATTGTTAAGTTTTTGCGCGATATTTCCGGTTTCATTTGTACTTTATATTGCTCTCCCCCGCTCGAAAGCCAAAATTTTTGGGTGAAAACTGGAAAATGGGGGAAATTGGTGGTTAGGTGTTGGGCAAGGGGGGGGGGTCGTGCCGAGACCCTCTTTTAGGTAGGGGTCGTACTGACACACCATTTCACACATCACGATGCTGTAACCTGGCTCTGGAAAGGAGACGTCAACGCTGCGATCAGCAGAAATAACTGAATTTCTGCGGGTGACAAATGAGTCAAAAAGGACTGCTAACTGTAGAAAACGTGTCTTGACTTGGAGGAATGGTCCGAGTGTATATCATAGAGATGAAGACGGGTGCGATTCCCTTGATCGGCCCAGATTGTTGTTTCCTTTATCCCTGAAACGCGCATATTCCCAAAATTGCAGCACTTTCTCCGTTCAAAAATTCTTTCCCCGATTAATGAACGGAAGTTGAGTTCTGGCAGAATTCTCCGTCCTTAATCCTCGAAGGCGATTTTTCGTGAACCATCGGTCCAGCGAATGACGGATTAGGTGCAAGAGAACTCACACTCCACTCATTATTTACAAGAAGAGTCTTGCGAGCGGTTGATGTTGTGATGTTGAGAATATCTGCGGTTCAGAGAATGAAGCGCTAAATATTCTGCGAGAACCCACAATCCGCTCACTAATTAGGAGCAGAGTCTTTCGGATGGAAATGAGTACTGTAATTTTGAGAATATGTGCACCTCAGGGATGAGGGAAAAAAATTTTTGCGTTGGTCAAGGGACATAGAGGCCCGTCTTCATCTCTGTGATATACACGTTGCTCGGACCATTTTCCAAGTCTAACAGGATACGTATTTTACATTTGTCAGATTGTCGATGGTTGACCAAGGATTGAGTGTTGTTCCATTTCGCCATGGATACGTGATCCGGAAAGTGGCACTCGACAAGAAATGTCAGCCGGTGTTCCTTTGCCGCTTGTTCTGCACACGTTGATTGAATTGAGCGGCGACGGGAGCGATTCGTTGCAAATACGTGGCGATTTGTGTTTCCTGTTTGTTCAGCAGCAGCAGCATCTCGTCATCATCATCGTGTCGTCGTCGGCATTCCTGATCAGCGCCAGTGTCAACAACCTCAAGCCCCGATATCGGCCCCGCGGTTTGTCGTGTCACATGCGGGAGTCGGCATGATCACAGGAGATCTCTTCGACGGCGAAACATTCTATGTGTGAAATAGGGCTGTTCCCTTGTGCCCGCAATTGAACAAAATTACTTCGCACTTTCTTGTGCTACCGAGATCCCAACCATCAGCACAGCTTCCTACCTGCGCAAGAATAAGAATTTCCGGGGGGATGTAAGCTTTGAACGGATTCACTGACAGGAGATCAGTAGCATAATAACCCAGCTTCTTGGTTGTAGAAACTGTGAAAGGTATGCTGAGAACATTGAAATATAGGTTAGCAGGCAGAGTTGTTGTAAGTCCCACCTGGCACGCGCACGGTCCGGGGATCAAATCCCGCATCGACTTCCGCCCAGGCCAATCAGGCCTTCTATCCTCTAGAGACGGTAAAGCGGAAGAAGATTCGCCTGGGAGGATAGTAACACTGACTATGTACATCGGCTGGCCACCGCAAGTCATTGTATAGGCCACATCGCATTCAATAAGCCACTACGATTCTGAATGGAAGTAGAATGCGTGCCGCATCCCACAAAGGGATTGATCAACGGCGAAGACTTTACCTTTCTTTACTTTGCTTTTCTTTTACTATTTATAGCCTTCAGAAACGGAAACAACGAGCGCTGCGACTCGTTATAATGAAGATGATTACCTCCTTATGAACCGTCGCGTTTATTAACGTGGGGAAGGCGTTGATGTGTTTCCTTGCCGCTTGAGACAACTAGCATCTCGTCTTGTACGTACTAGACAGAGGCATGATTGCTATAGTCTCAAAACGGCAAATCCTTTTACAGCTTACAAGGAAGGTCTTTTCAATAACGGTTTGGCATGATGTAGGGGTCCATGCAAGGGCCACACAGATGGGGTTCATTTTTGCTAAACGGTACGGGAATGCCAAAAAATGTCTGAAAAATTCGGAAAGGTAGGTGATTTGGACCACCTTATTAGCTCCGTTTTTATCTGTGTTTTGAGAGTGTATAGTTTATGAGGTGAATTTTGAGTAGACATGAAAACAACGCAGAGAAGTCTAAATCCAAGTTCTGACCCCTGACCCGTAGACTGAGAGTCCGTCGCACTATCCACTACATCATCCGTGTCCCGTTATGAGATGCGGGAGCATAGAACATTGGATACTATGATTAATACCACATGCCAGGTACAGTACTTGGATTTTGACCTTCTTCTGCGTAGTTTTTCATGTCTACTCAAAGTTCACCTCATAAACTATACACTCTCAACGATACAGCTAGAAAGGAGCTGAATAAGGTGGTAAATAGCCCATCTTTTCAAATTTTTTCGACCCTTTTGGCATTTCCAATAGCCGTTTAGCAAAAATGAACCCCATCTGTGTGGTCCTTGCATGGACCCCTACATCATGCAACAAACCGTTTTTAAAAAGCTCACCATTACCTGAACGACCTACCTTCTCAGCCGCCGACACGCTGAAGCACGCAGTGGCGCAGTCTCCCTCCCCCGGGATAGGAGTGTAACCTCCCAAAAAAGTCATAGTTGCTGCTGTATATCGTACCAGTGAGGAACAGGGGAGAGCTGCGGTAGAGAGAGAGGGAAAGAAAGAGTTTGATCAAAGTTACTGTAGCTTGAAGGTGGGGAAGTGGTTTCACTCGGCTTCTCCCAAATTCTTCCAGATGTTGGATATTTTATAGCTCACAAAGTTTCATAGTGTGTGTGTGTGCCTTGCAATTGTAGCCCACGGGGCAGGATGTTGACAACGAGGATGTTGAGATTAAATCCAGTCATACTGGTAGCTTGCCGAGATATCAGCTCGAGCTCAGAGGTAGCTCTAATTTGGAGTTTCCCATAACAATCAGCCCAAAGTTGAGTTCCACCAGAGGATCCCGCCTATGGATTACGGAGAGAACCCAAACCTAGCAGGCCTTTGGCGAGCCCTGCATTGAAGGTGTTCTCTCATTTTCTAGAAGAGACGAGTGCTCTAGAAGTGCTTAGAAGGATTGTTGAATTCATTTTATGCTTAAGTTTTTCACAAAATTTGCTAACATTTCCTGCACATATCTTAACCGTTTGCACCTCCTTTTACGTTTTCAACCCTGGATTGCGGTGGGCTCACGACTTTCTAATAAAGCGCAGGAAGCCGAGGAAAAAGAAGGATGTGGGATGAGGGCAGCCAGAAAAAGCTGTTCACTTGGGATTACCCAATTGTAGAACATTGGTCTCAAAAGCTGCATCAGCGAAGGCCTGTACAGTCTTGTTGCTGCGAAGACGGGGTATGTCAAGGGGGATTCGTTCGACGCGGTGTCGGTCCTTTTTCTTTAGACAAACGACAGTACTGAATCAAATCGTTTGCATAAGTCCTTTCTCATCACTTGTTGCAGCTTACCCTCTTCAAGAACTGGTGGAGCACGGGGTGGCTTCGCGCCAAACCCAACCTCACCTTACATGCCCCATCATCCGCAGCGAACAAGAATGAATGTTTGCGAAAAAACAGGGCTAAATATCGTGAGGGTTTGTTGGTATGCCCCTATGGATCGGGAAAAGGAACTAACATGCAGCGAGTTGAAAACGGGAAAATTCAACTGATGGAATTACAGTTTGAGTGGAAGGGTTCTAATTGAGTACTTGAAGCTCTTACCTTCCTTTAAGTCCTCGAGTAGGATTATTACGCCTGGTAGGACGTGCCTCTGAGCAGGCCTTTTCCATGGGAGCTCCCCTTATAAGGCCCACGAAGCTGCAACACCGACTCTGACGCCCACCACGCTCACCCGCCCACGAAAGGACGACCATACCCGATGCTCGTATTGGTCCATTTGCTCAATTAAATATGAAGCAAAGGGATTGGTATACTTGCTGCGGTGCTGCATGGATGTAAGGGTACAGACGTGCAGCCATATCTACCGTAGCTGTTATTGGCAAGATGTCCATGGGAAACTCGTCCGAAATTGCTTTTGAGTCATTAAGAACGAAGGCCTTTCTTTGCAGGTTTTTGACCCACCTTGTTTTTTCGCCGTTTTCCCCACTATGTAGCATCCTGCTAGCATTTAAGACCGAGTACCAAATTATCGCGCCATGTCTTTAAATGGGAAGACATCAGAAGTTGACAGCTGTGGCTGACCATGGCTAGCTGTTGCTGAACAACATCCCGGGATCTTCGCTTGCTATCGTACCCCGGTCATCAAAAGATTTCTCAGTTATCTCGGTCATTTTTTTGCCTTGCCTTTCATCGGTGGTCCTTACGATCACTGATCTGGCCCTTGATTTACACAGCGTAAACGTTTCTTTTTATAAACCCCGTAGAACTTGGCTACAGCAGGCTTGTTCGCCGCCTATATGAAGAATGCTCTGAGCTTGTGAGTTTTCCTCACCTTTCAGCTCCATCAGTCGCCGTCTATGTTGTTACTGTCTCAGCTCGGTCTTGCGTATGTGCAAGACAGCTGGGTAACCTTGCATGGCGCTTGGCGCTTCTATTTTAATCCTTTGCCTTATCACTACGATGGTCACCATTTAATGGTGGAGCCTTCTCTAGAATCACTGTTGAAAAACAGGAATTAGCGAGAGGGATTCGACAGTTGTAATTGAAGAATGATATACAACTATTAGGTTTTCTTCCTGCGTTTTCGTTTGGAACTGCCCTACAATCATTTGAAACATTTCTACACTCTAGCTTGCTCAAAATGTGAGCGCCTGGCGAAGCCATTTCAGCCCGGCAGAGCCGGAGAGCCCACAAAGAGGGGCGCCCGACGACAGCTGAAAGTTCGACTGGTGAAAGGATAAAGGATGAGGTTTTGTCACTGACCAATCCCTTTTTTTTCTGGGATGCGGCACACATTCTACTTCCGTTCAGAATCGTAGTGGCTTATTGAAGCGATGTGGCCCAATACAATGGGTTGCGGGGGTTGGCCGATGTAAAATTCAGTGTTATTATCCTTCCAGACGAATCTACTCCCGGTCAGGGAGCGTAGGAGGCTAGGTTGGCCTGGGCGGGAGCCCATCCGGGATTGGACCGGGGACACGCGAGCAGTAAGTGTGCGCTTTCGCACCACACCACACTAAGGTATTTGTTCAAATAAACCACTGTGTCGATTGAGATTGCCTGAGAGAGCCTCCTCCAATTGAAAAGGAGAACGTTGGTCTACACAGATGTACCACTAAATAACAGAAAGTTGGTCTACAGGAAGCCAAACCTGGCAGTGTTTCTCTTCATCGACATCACAGCCGCACTCGATTGACCTCTCTTTATACCTAATAGCTGTTGGAAAACAGTGTTCAAGGAGGTGCCACCAAAGGATTCCGGGCTATTCCATGGACATGCAGGAGAGCCTTTGGTCTCCGGTTCTATAGTTTTCGAAAAGCTTTTGCGATTTCTCCCCGCGACTTTTTCCCATAAACTAGAGAGTTCAAGCGGGCCAAAATCCGATCAATTAAGCTTCTTACCCCTGCTCCTAACTAACCATTTTTTTCTAACGAAAATTACTGTCTTCTCCCGAACAACACCTTTTCCGTTCTGTCAGATTTAGATGTTTAACTAAAGTTCCCTTTTTCTCAGAGAAACCATCAGTACCACGAAATCCGTCCTTGTTGATCACACAAGTCCAGAAGAATGGTGCCACAAATGGAAACTCGATCACGGATGTTACCAACGACGACTTTCGGGCAGTCGTAACAGCGTCTCCGACAATACTGCCGGATTCGGTGAGTTTGGTCATACTCCCTGATTTGTTTTCATTTTTTATTGCGAAAGCCGTTCCTGACGGCGACGAAACTGACACGGCTTCGATGGTTCAACCTACAGTATTAGGCTTTTCCATTATATTAAATTTCCAGCCTTTTTGAACAGGTTTGTTTCCACTTAAAATAGGAGATTTGTAAATGAACTTCGGCCTTTTTATTCTACTCTTCACATCAGCTACTTCTGCTATTGCGTCAGCACAACCATCGTCTGCAAGGGGTGTATTCAAGTCTGAAGAGAGGGTCTTATAAGAGCGTTGTATTTGGCTAGAGAGATCTGCATTCACTTGAATGTTGTAGGAAGTTTGGGAACGAGTAGAGATCTTCACGATTTCTGATATGGCAAAACACCAGCGAGAAGATGATGTCGTAGCTCTCCAGGGGATGTGAGGAGAAGGTGGGGAGGGTAGGGGATTGAAGTTTGAATCTGAAGGGGAGGTCGTACTGAAGACAGAAGAGGTGTGGAGGTAGATGGGGTTGGAATCCTGGGCTGAAGAGGGTCCTACGGTAGGCAATGATGGAGGAGGTCGTAATGAGGATAGAACGAGATAGACAGGATAAAATTTGAGCTTCGAGGGATCGTACTAGAGGCAGCGTGGAGGAGGTCGTGCTGAGGGATAAATTTTTATCGCCATGACGTTCCTCGAGGTACGATGTTATAGCTAGTTGTATTGGCCCAGCAAAAACTTAATGGTAGGGCTGGAACAGCCAGAACTCCGGTCATTCCTTTTCTGGTGTCAGGGCCACATTGTGGTTAAGTTAGCCTGGAGTGGAGACACCACGTGCACCCTCTTGTAAGGCCACATTTCCTAGCAATGCTCTCGCACTTAAGAGGAAAAATTAAATTTTATTTGTACGTGCTTTGAAACAGGCAACTTTATTTGCGTTATGTTTTGTTTTTACAAGTTAGTTGGTTTTGGTAATCACTTCATAGAAATGCTTTCCTTCCTGCGTCTCCCAAGTGAACCTACTTTCCCTCCTACTCGCTTTACGCATTACCACCGAGTATGGGGGCAGTCTTCTAGGTCATTTCGCCCGTAACTCTTCAACTTTGTGCATTTTCGTCGATAATTAATTGAAATGCTCGATGGTCTCGGTTTCAGCAGTTATAACAGCAGCTTTCAGTCAATGTGTCATTTTCAGTTTCTTTAGCTGACGAAGCTGAAATGAATCAGAAGTCATTCGGATGGCTGCCTGCAGCTTAGTCACCACGCAAACAATTTCTTCTTAAAGTTTTCTTTGTTAAAGATTGATCTTTTTCCGACTGCAACTGAGAGCTGATTGACGTGAGACTTGATTGACGTTGAGGCTCAGACAAGTTGGATGGGCTAGTCAAAGGAAATGACAATTTCTTCTAATCTTTTCTCGAAGTAGTGCTGAAGTGGTCGTCGCAAGGGTAATGGTCCACATTCTTATCCTGCGCCATGCTATTTCCATCCACACCTCTAGATCTCTCTTTCGGAAGTCGACGAACACAGTCCGGGGCAAGGGCCGAAACGATGTTGGGCGAGATATAACTAGAATCCAATTGCAGGCTCTTCAAAAGACAGCTCCTCGCGATAAAGTCGGCAAGAAATAATTGCTTGATCAATTAATGAAAACAGTAGATGATAAGTAATTCTTCAATCAAGGAAAAAAGCAACAAGAGCCCTCAAGAACACCACAAACGAAATTGCTCCCATACAGTTACACCGCCCTGCGATCCGTGGGCAACCCTTGGCTCGAAGCGTTATCTTTGCCAACCATCTCTCTGTAGTCTGGATTCATCCAATTGCAATGGAAACGAATAACGATAAAACAATACAAAACTCGGACGAGAAAACTCCTGAAAGCAAAAAAAAGCTTTTCAAAGACACGGCCGTCCCGAATTTGGGTACGTAAATCCTTCGCGCGCAACGGCCGAAGGCGGACTTTCATATGGCTTTTGAGCCAACTAACAGCTGCGGTAGATATGGCTGCACGGCTGTGTTCTAGCCACTCCGTAAGCCATCGCTCTATTGCCCACCAGAAACCTCGTGCATCACTTCCGTGAGTAATTTATTCGCATTATCGCATCTCTCGCTTTGATTCACTTCATCTTACCCTGAAGGATAAGTTGCATTCTTGATACGGTGTGTATAGTGCGCCTACTCCAACGTCCGCAGGCAACTGACATAGATGTCATGTTGAAAAGTGGAAGAGCGCGGTTATTTAAGGCACATCGCGGTCGTAAAATGACTTGCAATCCCTGAGTATTGCCGCGTCCCAGAACATGACGCGTATCTCTGAGCGTGGGCTTCTGCGCTGCAGAGCCGTGAAAGCCTACGTCAAGTGAGGCGGTTTCCAGCTGTGGGGCGCGGCGTTTAAATCTAGAGCTTTGAGCGGACTGTAACTCGCTTCTTGCTCACTTGGGAGTTGGCGGACGGCTGGGACAGCACTCTAGCCTTGGGCGGTGAACTACCCTGTACAGTGAGGACGACCATGGACTACTCGAGCGCGGGGGGCTGTCTTTGAAGGTTCGCATAAGTGTGGATTACGCATTAGATCATGTGACTGTACTGTGGCCAGGAAAACGCGTCTCGCCTCCAGATGGAACTACCATCCATATCTCCGATTACGCCAGGTAAGCGTAGGCGCGTATCTTCTCAAAACATGCGCGAATACGATGGGACATTTATGGGATTTCCAAATTTCAAGACATCGCATTTCCCTTATTTCGGCGTCAGACATGGAGACGTTGTCTCTGTTGTGAAAGCATTTCACTGAACATGTGAAGCTACCGCTACGTTTCCAGTGGAAGTTAGCGCAGTCACGCCCCCACCACGTTTCAGGATCTTTCAAGCATGCGCTATCGTTCGGTGCGTAACACAGTAGTGATCAAAGTCTTGAAAAAGTTAATCTTGAAACGAAAGTAAATTTTAAGCGAACCTGTAGCGATGACCTCAACGATTCTTGGAATGAGTCAATAGTGTCATTCATTAATTCGACTTCATTTAGCCTGCGCTTTGGTCATGAGTTCAGCGGCATCCTCCCACATAAAATGGACCCTCACAAACAGGGTTATGACCTACAGCAATCTGCCGTGACACGGCGAGAAGTCGAACTTTTACGGGCGCGCGTTCTCGACGGCGATCAAAACGATCAGAAGCATCGCATGCGACGCGACCACTTGCTTCCAACTCACAGGACTCTATCTATGTGATAAACACATCATCAATAACAAACGTCTTGTTGGACTATGTCATCTCGTGTGTAGGGGAGGGGGTGCATCAGTTATACGTTCTGCGATAAGGAACCCGTTTCCTGCCTCTTCCAGGCCGTCGGTGGCTTGTTTGTCTCCCCCACTCCACGGTGCATATCGTCTCTCGAATGGAGCCGGCTACCTCGCACGCACCCCCCTCTCCAGCCTACAATCCTGAGACTATATACCGTGCGAATCACCGGTCAACCCTTGGTATCACCCCCAAGCACCCTAAAAACCTCCTGGCAATCTTCCCACTTGAGGTTCGCTACCATTTTCACAAGCTCCGCAGGAGTGAGGATTCACGTGATGGTGCTTGACGTCGCGGAAATTTACAAGACTTTGGTGGGTGATACGCGATGTGAAAAGGGCAAAAGAAAAGATTGAGCCGGACAATATCTGCATTGAAGATGTCACATGACCCCCTCCACCGCCATATTCTAAGCGTATTAGCGCCGCGCTTCCTGACATGCAAGCTAATAGGATCGTATCTTGATGCGTCAGCTGATTCAACCTTCGGAGTCGCTGTAGGTGGTATAAAGTTCTTGGCTGAAGCGACAACATTCGGATGCCTCATTCATCTGACCCCTCCCAAACGTTATGGCGAGGCCTCATACTGTCTCAAAATATTTTTCCCAAATTATGCCCGCTCATTGATAATGTCAGAGTGTCAGGGATCCAAATATTTTCCAGTTATGTGTGCCGATCAGTTTGAAACGGTGTGACGCAGGGCTGCTTGGCCACCCGAACACTTGTGTGGTTTTTATGTTTACTAGACTACAATTTTCGGTGCTTATGAGTCTATTCACTTATAAGGAATTATATCGCAGAGATGCAGTGAAACCAGTAACAACTCCATCAATCATACCAATTGTTCCTTTTTATGCTATCTCAACTGCTCGCGATGTATTGAGAACTGCAAGACAGAAACAGCAGCATCACCTAGCCGTTCCCATTCAGTTCTCTTTGTGCCCGCTGAGATCTTCCCCAGACAGTAACCGCTTGAATTACATAGGCCACTCGGACTTCAAGCATCATGTTTTCACAGCATGGGATGGTTTTACGAGGCTTACAGCCCAGGAGGCCACGCTTTTTTGGCCCCAAACTGGCTACCTTAGTTATCCATAATACCTCATTGCACTTATCTCTTTCATCCGCACCAAAAATATCAATGGCGGCCACGTCCTCTAGCTTAGAAACAAGGACAGTACATGCAGGATGGTGACTCCAGATGATCTGCTTTCTTGTGGATAGTTTCTCATGTTACAGAGCTTGCGTTTTGCAATGAGCAGTTTAGGGCAAACTTTTTCCTGCTTGGCGTGAATACAGTGACTCGCCGAAAATATCTCCTCGAGGTGATTTCCAACACATTTTTCATGCATTGTGAGTGCAGCACAACTCCTTCATAGTCCTTAGGGTGAGGGTATAGTGGTGGTCCTCCTGCTTCACTACTATCAACCGTTTGCAACTCAGCGTGTGCTTCAATAGTTTGTAGGTGCAGCTTAGATATTCCACAGAAAAAAAACTGTCAAGAATATCCCCCTACATGGCTTTGGGTCGCCACAGTACCTCTCTGCAGACATTGTGCTGCACTTATTAGGATGGATCGCTGGCGCCCCACTATGATCCAAAGGCGTTTCTGTGCGAAAGAAAATACTTTCCGCAATATACTTTCGAATGGTCCACTAAGGGCACGTGGGCGTACCGAAGAAATGTATTGGTAATTTGATCTTAAGTTATGCTCCCGCCTCTTTTCTTCTGCAATACACCATCTGCAATTACCCCTTGAGCTCTCGGGTCGAGACTTCGCATAATAAGTTGCGGTCCTGGTCTACGCGTGGCTGTTTAGACAATTCGACTACCCCGCCTACTCTCGCAGGTACCCAAATCCACATGCCTAGCGGGCATCCAACAAACCTCCACCGGACTAATTGTGCGCGCTGCCGAGAATTCTACGATGGTAGGCCCTGCTTGTTGTGTCAGAAGCATCATTCTGTTTCGTCGCAGTGATACCCTGTGGCGGCGACCGTGTCGTGATAGTACTGTGATAGTGCGTACTTCAGGATTATGATAGTGTGAAAATGCGTCCGATCAGAATTGATAAAGTTTCAATTATAGCGCCTCGAAAGTCAACGAATGGTCGGGCATAAGGTCGACTTTTTTTGCGCCCACCCTGCCTTGATATTATAGTAATTCCAGTAGGTAATAGGCGACTAGAAGCGTGATATGAAGGGGCTAGAAAACTAGAATCGTTTTTGACATCAAAAAAGGTTTCTCATTTAGTTCACTCCAAACATTTTTATTGTTTTGTACCAATCAACGACATATCGCAAAACCAGTTTTGCCACTTCCCCTAGTCGGGCTCTTTCGTCGTCCGAACTGTAGCTATTGCGCATCGACGATAATGATAATACTACGGTCCAGAGATCAGCTGTTGGCTTAGTTTTAGTGACTTCAGTCAAGTTCAGTCATGTTGCTGCAACTTCTGGAAACTCGTTTCAACGTCGCCTCGGTCATTTGATCAAGACATACGCTGACCGGGTAAAGAAACAATTGAGAATTTTGGAACGACGACGCAGTCTCAGAATCGGGGGACTGGCCTCAGAGCGACCCTCAGAGCTAATCTTTCGAGAAATACCCTACCCTTCCGTTTCTGATTTTGTAATTTGTTTTAGGATTGAAGGCGATTGTTCCGGAAATATATCCCGATTCAGGCTCTGAAAAAGCCCTGCAGGCGGAATAAATTCTCGCACCAGTACCGGATGGCTCGGGATCAACAAAATGGCCCAGAAAACCTCCTGAGCAACGATCAGGTCCCGAGATGATTTCGGCAGTGCTCGGCTTCTTCTCCTTTTTCCAGTGCATACGTAACACTGCTCTGCCCCCGCATCATTCCTTACATACATATGATGAGGGGCAGGGGTCTAACTCTTGTCCTGCTACAGCAATTAATCATAGAGCACGTCTATGCGTTTCAAGAACTTAACGGAGATGGCCATCCATCACAAGTGATGCATATAGCATTGTTTGCCCCTATTTCAACTGTTCTCTGTACAGGGGCAGGTGTAAAACCAGTAAATTGGTTATACACGAGCTCCTGCAGGGTTATTTGCACCATGATGAGTATTTTAATAATATCATGAGCCTATGTAAGGGCAGTTTCCAGGCTGACTTGTACCATTTCATAGCTTCACAAGAACTTTAAATGAGACCCCATAAGTAACAGGAACTAAGGAACCAGGGACATGGGGCAAGGAAAAGGAAGTGACGAACCAGTGAATGCCCCACCTCTAAGCCAAACAGCACCCTTTTCTGTTTTGCTACTTCTAGCATCGTCTAAAATTTGTGGTGGCATCCGTATCAGGAAGTTTCAAACAAAAATTGGAATTGCTGAATGAGAGAGTACCTCATCCTCAAAGATCAGGAGCAGCGAATTTCAACACCGAGCCTGACCCACGGATAAGGCAGAGTGTTACCACGCGAGTAATGCTCAGAATTCGAGCCTGATGGTCGTTGGGTCCTAGCTGGATTCCAAATTGGGGTCATGTCTTCTGCCCATAACTCTGAGCATTTGTGATGAGTCAAAAAGTCGAAGCTACATGAGTTACATATAAGTAGATTTCACGGGAATAGCTGAAAGGGTACTTGACGGCGCAGTAGTTGTGAAGCGCTTCTATTGCTCGCTACTCGTGACGTCGCTTCAGTCGCCCTCGATTTTTCAGGGTATTTTTTCACTCAATCTGAGGGGGAGGTTGTAGTGACATGTGGCGCGTTCACCAGAAGCACGGCCCGGGAATCAAGTCCTGGATTGGTTTCCGCCCAGGTCAATGAAACCTTCTACCGTGGTAATTTAGGTACCAGATTTGTCGGGGGCAGAAGAACGCTAACTGTCCTTTTTAATGCTTTTAGCGCGATCTTAGAGTCGTAAGAATTTAGAAGTAGTACTGTGAGGAAAGCGCAACCTGAACTAATGTTCCCTGAAAACAAAATGTGAAACCAGGTGATCGAATGAGTGAGATAGGTGAACAGTAACGCCTTCAGCGATACTCCTCCTTCTCCACTGTTCCATATAGGAGACGTTAGAAGGCCCCTGAGATTCTGAATAGGAATCCGTCTCGTGGCGCATCCAACGAGAGTGAGCATGCTGCAACCCTGTTCATTGCATGTATTCAAAAGTGCATACGATTTATCATGTGACCAGTAGTTTCGTAAGTCCCTTAAAGGCAATTAGCACGATGATTTGGTACTCGGCCTAAAATGCTAGTAGGGCGCTATTAGTGGGGAAATGGCGAAAGAACGGAGTGAAACGGTCAAAATCCTGCGAAGAAAAAGCCTCCGTTCTCAGTGACTTGAAATCAATTTTGGACGAGTTTCCCGTAGGCATCTTGCCAATAACCGCTACCGAAGGTACGGCTGCATATGTGTACATATATCCATGCAGCATCACGGCCGCTTCATACCAATCCCTTCGCTTCATAATTTGCTTAGCAAATGAATGAATACGAGCGTCAGGAACGGTCGTCCATTTGTGGGCGGGCGGGCGTGGCGGGCGTTTGGGACGTAAAGTTGTGGCTTGATAGGGCCCTTATAAGGGCACCTTCCTCGGGGAAACCGCTATGCAGCGCCTGCCCAGGGTCGCGGAATTGTATCCTGCCAGGAGGGCGTTCGGGTCGGTATGTATGGCTTAACAGGGCTCTTATAAGGGTACCTTCTTTGGAAAAGGCGCTATGCAGCGCCTGCTCAGGGTCGCGGAATTCCGTCCTGCCAGGCGTATTAATCCTACTCGTCTTGGGGATTTATCGTGCTAACTGCCTTTAATGTACCAGTCGATGTATTCGGCCCAGTCCCGAATGTTGTTGTTTCATCACTTGGCACTCAACAAGTATCTGCACTATTGAATGACTATCACGGCATAAAAGAAATTCCTCAGGAAGAGAACCAGTCCATACCGTATCCATGCAGATACACTTGCTGAGAGCTTCTTTCCCTCTTCATAAAAACAGCCTTGTATCTGGAAGATCAGTGGCAGTAATGGAACGTGTCATGTTCGTTACTGGTTGCCGGATCATCCGTCAAAGCCAAAAAATCCTTGAGTGAGACAGCTTTTAGCGGTTTTCAATCAACTGACGTGGACAACTTTTTGAGACTTCCTGCCAGTCACAAGGCTGAGGTCTCGTGGGCACTCAGTATTTATGTTACATTAAGCGCCTTCCTGCACTTCTAACCTTACAACACTACTCGTGCTGCATGTCATGCTTGTATGCATACATCCACTTTCTCAGTTGTTAGCCTATGTGAACCCTCATGCTCCAGGTTCGGTACGTTCCCCTACCCGTCAGCCTAGAATCTCTTCCTTTTCTGCATTTCTTTACAGTCCGCTAACTTTAACGACTCGTCGTCAATCGTCATCTATTCATTCGATTAGTGGGGCAATCTAACAATAAGGTGTGACGACAGTCATCAGCGCAATTTGCGAACTCAAGAGAATTTTCGGCGCCGCTCCAACTCTAACTACTTGAAATTTGAAGGATTTTTCACTAAAATTTCGCTCTCTGGGTCACTCTGTTGTGCCCTTGTCACGAATATGACTTCATTTTTGGACGCTGCCAAAATCTGACAACGTGGTTATTTGACATCCTATACGATACATGTTGCTAACGCGAGCGCCGTTTTTCAAAACCACTTCACCAAATGATCCAGTGCCCAACTCTACCCGAACGTCTTCTGAAGCCACCATTATTACAATCTATTCATTTTTGGCGCCGGCGTTAATGTAATGCACTCTGATCATCAGCGCTCTGCCAAGGCCGAACCTAATGACAAGGAGTCACCCAGTCTTCCAAGTTCGAGAATAATTTCTTCTCGCCAGGCTCAGCCGTAGCAGAGCTGTAAATTACGCCGGTGTTGGGAAATGAATGCTATATCCGTGCTAGGATCAATTAACCCCAGCTTACAAGTTTACACCAATGTGCTGGGAAAAATGATGGCGCCAAGTTGGCATCTAATGGTGCAAAGGGCGCGAGCTTCAACAACGATTGTAATAATCGTGACGAAGACACTGCTCAACCTCATCAGTATGCAGGTTTATAGCGAATATGGCTACAATAATATCTTGAGATGTTAATAAATTAAGTAGAAATAGTAACATCCTGAGGGAGAGGTTAATTAGGGAGGCATTGGAGGACCGCTGTTGAAAATCTGATACAACCACATTGCGAAACCCCTTGTGCACAAAAGATTACTTCTCAACCCACACCAGAACTTCCTCGCTCTTGTGCAAAATTACTTATCCTCCATGAGTGCAAACTGTCATCCAAAACTGCCTAGAAAATCCCTCGGCACTATTTGCCCTTTACTGCCCCAACCGTCCAGAATTGGGCCAGTTTCTGACTGACTTTTTTCTGCAGAACTGGCTGAAAAATTGTACCCTGGGGTAGTTTGACCTCCTGAATACGAATATGACATTCGCTTAGCCCGAAACCTCTTGGCGCCGGTGATCTGGGGTATTTTGGCGCCAGCACCTGTAGCGCGGGCGGCAGGAGGTTTCAGGCCGAGCGGATGTGATATTCATGTTCAGGAGGTCAAACTACCCCAGGGTACAAATTTTCAGCCAATTCTGCCAAGGCAGAAAAAAGTCGGTCAAAAACTGGCCTGTTTTCGGAAGATTGGGGCAGTAAAGGGTAGATAGTGTCAATTTCTCTTAGCGGGCGCGCGCTAACTCTTTTTCGTAGAGATTCTTCACAGAGAATTATCCTCCAATTTTGAAGGATCGCTATGGGATCGCTCTGTAAGTAGGTACGTACAGAAGTTTTGACAAACACCGTGCTTAATAATTAAATAACGTTAAAATACGGCAGAATCTTCGTTAACCTAGAGCTCCCACCTATAATCGAGGGAACGGACGAAAACTTCTCATCGTTTTGTTTCGGAATTGTGTAAATGAGGCAACATATTCTATGCTGTAAAGAAAATTGCTGTGCTTAGCTGGCGAATAACTTCGAGACCCAGTAAACTCGGCCATTTGTCTTCCTCATGATCAATCGTCGATTGCTCTCATGTGTGGGGCAGAATCTGCCCGCAGGGTACGTCATGTGTTGGGGATCCCCAGCGAAGGTTCGTGTTTCGGTCGTTGGAGGTGGAGGGTCTTATTCGTAAGTTTTTCTTGTTTTATATTCGCCATGCATCCTCCCACGCCCGGCCGGGGGGCAGTTTTCAGCGAAGAAGTGAGGAACTCTCGAAACTCCGTGGAAGTAATAAGTTGTTAGATTTGGGAAGATGGTGGGTAGGATGAGATGTGATGAGGGGGCCGTGCTCTGCAAAAATATCCCAACGGTACGACGTGCTATGCCTGCCCTTTTCTCGTTACTTCGAAGAACAGAACCAGATTCTTACCATGTTCCTACATTCATAAAGAGCGAAGAACAGTCTGATGTCTAGACCACTTCTCCTCGGCAATTGTTGTGACATTGTTGAAAAGTATGATATGCTATGCTGTTAAGCGTCACACATTGCAATATCATTATCTGACGTAGCCTGGAATGCGACAACTGTTCAGCTAAGTATCTCGCTTTCGCATACCAATACCTCTTGCTTCCTGATCACACCACCTCAGTCAGGTTCGCCCTTGGCAGAAGATTTCATAAGTGTTCTTCCGGGTTGAAACTCTTTCAATTCGCATCCGATGATTCATGTTGCTGTTTCCAAGCGCTCCTCTTCTCGGATAACTTCTTAGCGAACAGTTGTTTTCTCAAGAACCGCTCAATTCTCAGCTGTCAATGTCCTCAGTACTTCCCCAGACATAGTTGCTCTCGTTCCACTTTGTTCCTGACCCGAGTCCCGCAAATCCTCCACAGCAGCTGCAGCTCGAGGACTTTAGAGGCATGCTAGCCGGACCAAGAGAACTTTTGTGCAGAAGGGGGTAGTAGAGGTTGGTAAGGGGCCCTTCGAATGCTTTCTGGCGATCATTCAGCTTCAGCTGTATTCTCTCTTGTGACAGAAAGCCCTATTCTACTCATGTTATCCAGTTATGATCGTTGCAAGTGGTAGGGCGCCGACGCGGCGTGTACTGAGCGCAGCCAAGACGCCCTTTTTCCACCCATGATCCCTTCTTGAGCCCGCTACAGTTGGTGGGAAAATCATCTGGTTGCACTTCAAGCCATGTCCCCGTCAGAAGCCCTATTTACAGGAATCATGGCTGTAAGTGTGAGTGTTGCTATGTCGGAAACCGTTAAAATGGAGGGAGGCCAGCATATGGTGTGTAATTCTTAGCCCTTGACCCTGTAACTATGAGATCTGGGTTAGAGACCTGGGTGGGTCGAACTTTGCCTCTAGCACTTGTATTAAGCTTTGATGTTTTCTACTTGGATCTCGCACTAGCATCGACTAGGGGGTTTTTCATGGGCTAACCTCTTCACAGCTGGATTGCTTCTGCTCAATGAGGTCGGATTATTAAAGAAGAGCGCTTTTTGACGATATCATTGGAGCGTTCGTTTCCTTACTGATCCTTTTTAGCGCCATTCAAATGGCGCGATTGCTATAGGGATTACGAACGGAAAGAACTATCTCGACTTTCTCTCGGCGTAGATGCCTTTCTCCCTGAAACACGGAAAGCATAGAAGCAAGGCTTCCGGAGTCTATGATTCCCTTGCAGGAAAAGCTGAGACATTCCTTTATCAGTAGCCTTTTTTGTTCACGATCTATCCTAAGTAATGTCTTCCGGTTTTCATTCGGCCTTCAGTTCACTAACTCCATCCTACCAGACGCATCTGCTGCCAGATTCCCGACCCCGGCTTGGTTGGCCAGAGCGAGAGCCCGTGGTTAGGCGCTCCAAGTTACTACAACACTTAAGTCCAGCTGATGCCTTGAAGTACAATGCACATCCCACCGATGGTTGGGGCGTAGCTGCCTGTTTTATTTGAAAGAGTCATAACGTTTCTCGTGGGATATTTCCCATTCAGACAACTTTCATCCAGTATTGTGCAGGAGTGTGTTGAGACTTGTGCTGAAACGGCAATATCTCCCGAAAAGCGCAGCCGCGCCTCGTTGAATTAAAGGGCGCTTCCACGTTCTCATTACTGCCGGGGTATGAAGTGTATCTGATATGGCGAAACTCTGGAAACATGCGGAAGGGGGTTAGGCTCAAAGGATGAGCATAAAGTGAGGATAGATCTACTGTTTGGTTTCCAGCTGAGGCCATGTCCGAAACGGAGTCTGAAGTGTGTGCCGCGTTGAATCCAATCCCTTCAGAAACTTCATTGAGACTTAATTTCAGTTGGTGATCGGTTTTTGCAAAATTCATCAAGGAGCGCAAGTCGTGATGACTTACATTGTCAGTTATCATGACTTGCAGACAGCCAGACCCTTTTCTAGATGCACCATGCGTTTACCGTATTTTTGGCCTTTGAATGCATATGTTTTCTCTTACTGCCTCGAGGCTATAATCTTTCACCGCTTTCGTTTTTTTAATGTGCGCCTATGTGTCTCAATATCCGCCAGGGTGATCGACGAGAGCCCTGCAATGTTTATGACCTGGTACCATTTCGTGCCCCCCAAGAGTATGCAATTCCGTCAGAGCTGTGTACATCTATTAGAAGGTAGAAACATGGCTGTCTGCGAGGAAAGCTGAAAGGAAAGCTTGCGTTTTAATAACGGGAAACCTATGAGC
>MU931246.1:0-28427 GCA_036418165.1 Cooperia oncophora
ACCATTTTTCATCCTGAGAACCATTTACATAAGGGGATTGCCTCCCCCCCCCCCCTTCCCTTCTCACTGGGAAATGTTCATCAGCACCAGATTCTGTACTTATTCAGTACATTTCAGTGTCACTGGACATGTACTGAATAAGTACTTGTGAAAACAAAATAAAAGGATAAAGTCTTTGCTAATGATCAACCCCTTTTCGGTACGCGGCACGCATTCGTTCTCCATTCAGAATCGTAGTGATTTGCGATGGATGCAATGTGGCCTTGCGACGGCCAGCCGATACACAAGTCAGTGTTCCTATCCTACTAGAGGATTCCAGTACCAGTTTACCGTCTCCTGAAGGTAGACGGCTTGGCTGCCTGGGAGGAGCCGATCCAGAACCTAGACCGAGCGCGTGGCATGCGTTCCACCTACATACTACTACACCCCACCGCCTCGGGATGCGTGATATTATTCAGAAATCAGAAAATTCACGACATGTGTGTGCTCATTAGAGGGTGATATGAAAATGAAAGCGTGCAGTATTAGCACATACCCAGCTTTGTCAGCCGCTTCGGCGATAAGGGCATCCACTTGAGCTTTGGGTGCATTAAGCACTGTGGTACCGTCCATGGTGCGCTCCATCGTTGCAGTATGAACGTCAAGATTTTCGAAGTCCCTTTCGAAACGATCCATCAATTGTTGAACCTGAAAGGACACATCACTGCTGCATAGAATATAAAAATAAAATGTCAAGGACATTGTAGACGTAAAAATGCAAAAATGAAACTAAGCAACGAAGAAATTCCCTGACCTTCTCGAGGTTCATCGTCTTCATCGCGCTTTCCATAGCCTTTACAACACCACTCATGCTACTAGTGACTCGCTTCTGAAAACGAGATCGTCGTAATAGGAGACACAACCAAAATGCGCAAAGCTTAAGGGCGCCGCCTGAGAGGGGAGACCCAATACAAGGACAAAAAAAATCACAACCCCAAAAACAGCCCTCGTAAGAGAATGGTAACATACAGCTCCCATCGTGTATTTCTACACGCTATGTCCTACACATGCAACTACCCAAACATCAACATGTCTCGTGGGCCTTAATCTTCAACAGGAACCACCAACAGGAATGAAAAGCCTCTTCATCAATCTCTTTCTGGAACAAAAAAAAGGAAACTTTAAAAGCTTGCGAACCTGCGTGGCGGCAGTTTGTACTCGAGCAGCAACTGCGTCTATCCGAGCTGCCATACGAATGTAATTCACCGCCTCATTCTTCTTCCGTATAGCATTTTCTGCATGAACTTGTGCTACTTCCCTATTGCCTTTCTGAAAGGAATGGAAAATACTTGCATACTGGTTAGAAAATGTTTCGACGAATGATGATTGACTTAATGACAAACCAACATCAAGGAATCGAAGCAATTTGTTCACAATGGTAACTCCTCATCTCAAAAAAAACCCCCACATATTTCCCATCAGGCGATACTGCACATTGCTCGGGCTAAACCAATGTGGGAATTCATTTAACAATTCCAGGAGGTGTTTGAGGGCAGGGGGTGCATCGACGCCCCTCTGTACCTTTTCCGCGAACAAAAGATTATACTTGGCGCGTATGTTGTCGGAGTCGCGTAGACAGTTTGCTCTGCAAGAGTTATCCGCGGCGACTAAGACTGTCTGCGCTCTAAGCGTACGAAATGACGAATCTAGGGAGTAAGGAGAAACGCAGAATCTGCAGAAATGACAAAATCGACGACAAAACTAGACGGGAGGTGATCCAGCTCCGCCCTCTGAGGTATTTTCGAAGAAAAGGTGATTCCGCGCAATTACGGCATTTCTGCCCAGTCTGCGCTAATTCCGATTCCGCAGCATTACAAATTCCGAATGAAATACTTCCTCTTTAGAAAAACTTGAGCTGCATTGACAGGTCTCAACATGTTTATTATATGTGAGACTAAAATATCAGATAAAAGTGCATGTTTTAGGCCGCCACAACGTCGCTTTCCGTCGCAAGCGGACCAACTTGTCCGGATCACTGTAAATCAGAAATCAACCTGATCATAAGAGACTCCTTCTCGTTGAGCAGATCACGAAACGATACTTAACATCCTCGTTACCAGCCACGGAGCCATCTTTTGAAATTGGTATACAGTGTCAAGCACCCAGAGCTCCACTCTTTCCAATTCCCATTCAACCAATCACACGATTTTATAAATCGAGCTATCCTGAGCCTCATGATTCATATTGATCTTCTTCGAAAATTGATAATGAAACCGTTCACAAAACAAGCTACGACCTTATTGGTGAGCTTTCGCTGTCTTAACAGCTTCGTCAGACCTTAAATGAAATCAAGTATACATGGTATTACAATTCCTAACAACTAAGTTGCTCGAAATACAAACCAGGTTGACCGTCCGGCCCAACAGCAATTGATAAGTCTGTAATACAATCCTAATACAATTCCAGAGAGGCAACTGTACAACACAAACTCCTAAACGAAATGACCCAACGAACGAACGATGATTAGCTCATCGAAGCCTTAGCGTCCAGCCACGCTAACCCTTGATAAATCTGTGTATCCTCGATGAGGACGCTGAGATGTATGTTCGAAAGTAACTAGAATCAAATACAGAATTAACCCTGGCGACAATTGCATCGCAATGTTGGTATGGCACTGGTAGGATTTTTGTGTGACATTCAACACCCACCCAGTGCCTCACAAGGAAACAACTGCGGACTTCAATCCATGCAGTTGTTTCCTTGTGAGTATTCAATCATGTTCGTAAACGGAAGCGCTTAAAGGTGAAAGAAATTTATTTTTGGAGATGTAAAGCTGATACTTCACGACCAATTAGCTATTGCACTGGTATAACTTCTGACCACTGGAGGTCTCGCTCGAATCCCATTCATAGACTATAGAGCAGAAAAATGTCTTTTTCCTTGCTCTCAGTTTCCGCGTGCATCACGGTGAAAAACGTTCATAAAAATTTCTGGTTTATGCTGGAAGTTATTGAAACCAAGAAACCGTAATATATTCTTGGGTTCTACCCCTTTAGGAATTGATTTGATCTAAGAGCCTCCTAGCATTAGGACGGTCTCTTTAAAAATAAACAGAATGCTGCTGCCGCCAGTGTGTTAATTAACACCAATAAGGATGAAATCCGTAGCATTATGGCTGACAAAGGCCATCAGCAACGTGCAATGTCCCTCCGTTTGATGATCCGGACGAGTTGTCACATTTGGAAAACATGTCGCACGACGTGTTATAGCAAGGTAATGGCGACAAAATCACGCCACACAACAAATTAATGTCCGCTGAATATGAACATAGCTTTAGACTCAACAGACCTTTATTGCCGCTGTGAATTTGTCCTTTTCGACTTTCTCCTGTTTCTCACATCGCTGGGCGCTTTTCTCTAATTGCTTTGCAGCAAATTTCAGCTCGAACAAATGCTCTAAAAAGGCATAAGCTTAAAGCAGATACAGAAGTTAAGACTTTTGGAACTTACTGTCGAGAGACATAGCGCTATCGCCTTGCCCCAGTTTCGGTTACTGTGACGAGGTCGTGCTCGGAAAGCACGGGTCCTAAAAAAGAATTTCTTTAATCAAATGCACCACTGAAAAGTAGAAATGCATGCTGTTATCAGGTAAATATTAGCATCGATGGGGAACTAGACAGCACAAAACACAATGGAGAAGAGACCTACTCTACTGGAAACTCCACCATGAGCTCAGGGTACGACACAAGCATGCACAAAACCACAACAAAAATGAAAGCAAAGAAAAGTACAACATACGTTTGATCTGTCGAGTCCGTTCAGAACTCTCCTAAAGGGTACAACTGATAAAACCGCTTTTAGTAGAAAAAACCTTTAGTATCAAACTACAGTCTACTAAGAGGGCGTAGGTGAACACCTAAGCGTGAACATGGCGGGCGTTTATATAGAAAATGAGTTAGACATTTCACAACTGATGAGTCACACAAATGAGAGAAACTGGGCGAAGAAATGTAGGCGTGGCAAAGCGCAGAAGGTGCGCACTATTTCACAGCAGGGGCGCAGGGATTATGCTTGGCCCTACATTTTCGGGTGTGTGGTCCATTAGTTAGGCCAATGAAGAATCGCCTCGCACCTCGTCTCCCCGAGGTGCGAGAGGAGTTCTTGGGAGACTGCCATTGAGTGGAGGGAGAGATCTCGCTCAACTGACTGCTGACCTCTCGTTGTTAGGCTTACCCAAGAGAGAGCAACAATGTGTGAGCAAGAAAACCGTTCAATTTATTTCATAGAAAAGGTGCAGTGATATAAATCCTATACTATATATAATCCGCTGAGTTTGTCTGTTGGTGTGTGTGTGTGTGTGTGTGTGTGTGTGTGTGTGTGTGTGTGTGTGTGTGTGTGTGAAACATAACTTGCTCCAAAAACGACAGCGTCTGCAAGCGCGGCAAATTCATAAGTGATGTAGGGGGTCGGGCAGGAACATTATTGGTGGGTGGCAGGAAGTGATAAGAGCTGATAAGATACCATACCGGGGCTTAGAAGGGGAGGGTCACCAACTTCATAGAGCGGGTCACAGCGAGGACGGGACGTAGGTTCCGAGAGGTAAGATAGGAGGCAGGATGGGAACATTATTGGTGGGTGGCAGAAAGTGATAACAGCTGATAAGATAGCATGAGGGGTCTTAGAAGGGAAGGTCACCAAATTCATAACGAGTGTCACAGCGACGGTAGGACGTTGATTCCAAGAAGTGAGATAGGGGACAGGATGGAAACATTATTGGTAGGTGGCAGGAAGTGATGACAGCTGATAAGATACCATAAGGGGCTTTGCACAAATGAAGGAAGCCATCAACTTCGAAATAACATTGCGTCACCAGCGAAGGCAAGAACATTAATTCTCAAGAAAGGTAAAGATAGGGGTGCAGGATGGGAACCTTATAGTGGGTGCAGAAGTTGATACGCGGATATAAGAACAGAAAGCGGGCTCACAAAGGAGGGTGATCACTTAACAAACATGCACATCACAGCGTATGGCCAGGAACATTAGTTCCAAGATTAAGATAGGGGGCAAGATGAAAACATTATTGGTGGGTGGCAGGAAGTGATAACAGCTGATAAGACACGATAGGGAGCCACTTCGGAAAGGAAGCTGCCAGAGATTCCATAGCACGGGTTGTAATATCACTGGGGAACTGCTTCCAGCAGGTGGTTAGGGAGCATGGTGGGAAATTTTGGTGGTGGTAGATAAATTCTGATAGTGTCCGACAAGGCTTAAGAGTCAGTATCTATCGCATCCTTACTCTGCTTGCGAGTAAAGTTGACCACCGTTGCCAAAGAACCAAAGGGCAAAGGCTCAGTGAGCCAAGTTGTTTCCAGCCCTTAGCGAAATCCCTTACCAAGGAAAAGGTCAACAGGACAGCCCGGCCATATGCAATGAGATGCACATCATTGTACTCACCTTGACACGGTAAACTCGAAACTATCTTCAAAATTTGCGGAACGATTCATCTAAGCGAGTTATGAGGAGTTTTCTTCACTGGTTCTTCGTACGGCGCGTAGCGCCGAAGAGCGTTTCTCACATGTGCCGACTCACAGCGCTCTCGTGCAGAATAGCTATCATATTCGTGTTCAGGGGTCAAATAACCCCAGAGACGTCACCTTAGCGAAATCTGAGGTTCTGACTCAACTTCGAAAAAATGGGGTATGGATAGTCATGGCTGACTGATAGCTAACAGCGATACTATGACTAGCATACTGGTGATGACTGGTCTTCGAACTGAAATAACTCTTCAGTCATGTCTTTTCGCAAGCAACAGCAGCTGGCTCACTTATTGTGACGTTTCATCAAATTTTCTGACTATCGGACGGATATCCGCATTCCGAGACCATACAGCGGGTAGGTGAGCTCCTCAACCTGACTGTTTAATTACCAATGGAATAACTCAACATCTTTCGCAAGTTAGGGTCAGATAATATCAATCGCTAGAAACGTTCCCCAGGGGTAAATTTAACGGACCGGCTGATGCGGATATGAATGGATCTTCATTGCAAAAACGCGTGTGTCATGTGCTACGGGGGGGGACAAGCGCGAGCACTCTTTTCAGGCCATAATGGGTCCACAGTTTCGTTAAAAAACTGGTCCAAGTTTCCTTACAGTATAGTGCAGGCGAGCAGAGATGTTAGAAGCTTTGTCGGCCATGTTCTTGTGGACAAATGCAAAAACGGACGCTGCCCGCGGAATCCGCTATCCTACACACATTTTGCCCTGAATAACCGGCTCCCTACCCCGTCGCGCTCACACTGCCACGTTATCTTTGTGACTCCATTCTTTGTGTATAAAGACGCTTCCATGTTTCCTCGCGATAGCATGTGAAACAACCACGCGGGGATGAAACCCTCCATAACTCCGTTCAGAGAGTCGTTCCGACAAATTCCCTGAGATATAGATTCGGGTGTTCACTCGCTCCAAGACTCGTACAACGTGAAGCGCACCTCATTGGAAATGGCCGGGCTGACCCTGTTCAGGCTTTGTCTCTGGTTAGTTTTAGTGGTTGAAACGATTCGTCGCGCGAACTCTGGAGTTTCACCCAAAATGAGGCCGAGATGTTTGTCAGTGAGAGATGATAAGAGCCACCAGCAGACGGATAAGTGAAAGCTGCTCAACGGAAGTACTAGGATGTAAGGGCATTCACTACGATTTCGATATTGTTACCATCGAAACTCTTTCAACCACTAAGCTGTCCTATTTCCAACGAATGGCGGGTTAGAAATGTGATAAGCACCAGACATTGTTCATTGAAAAGGTGCAAAAATGATGAAATGGGCCGTATTTCGAAGCATGGGAATTAAGCCAAGTGTTAGTGGTTAGCACAGAAGTCCTGTCAGTAAGGAGTACCATAGGTTGAACCATGCGCGCAGTAGTGCGCGTCAGCCAAGCTGGTAGAAAATAAGCAAATCATATCTAGGCACTCGCTTGGAGTACTGTCCTATCTAGTGGTAATTTTCTCCGTTTCGGTAGAGCTTTTCGAACATGCATTGGCATGACTTACTTTCATAATCTTTTTTCATTTGTTTTTTTAAAGCTGGTGCTGGTATTCGTTTACATGGTGCTATAGTAATTTGGGAAAGACCATGAACAATATTTAAAGAGAAAGAGTGAACTGAAGCAGTGTAGAAGCCATGGCGAATGCGTGATTAGCGACTTGCAAAGTCGTTGAGCATTGAAGGCATGCATTGGTTGCTCTCAATTAAGGTGCTGAGGCAGCGAAAACAGTTCAAAGCTTGCGAAGTGCTCACTTAGGGGACATAATCTTCTGGAACTGCTTAAGATTGGTCAAGGACCTCACAACTAGGCCTTGCACCATGGTGGAACTGAAATGGCGTCCAGTGTGAGTTTTTGAACAACCACGAAAAATTGAAATTTTTGAGTTTTCAATACATTCGGAACCATCATGAGAGGCACCACGAAATAGGCTGGCCATACACTACGGAATGCTTTAGCGACTGACTGTGAGCGACTTTTGTTTGACTACAAAAATGAGAGGATCAAGAAACAGTCACTTTAAGCACATCAATCCATTTCGCTACTCAAACATTAATTAAAGCTGATCTCCGAAGAAACAAACATATTGTCTTGTACAGCAAAAGATTCTCCATCAGATAGTATGAAATGCACAAGCAAATAAATACTAGTCGTAGAGCACAAGTCCTTCATGGGTAGGCTTATTATGGTACGATCGCCCGTCGTTAATGATTTCACGCAACTAAAGGGCAGGGCATCAAACTAGGTACGAAGCGACCTCATTAGTCAGTGACATTCGTTCTACGAAGTCCAGGTACACAATGGACCAGCAGTGGTGCTATTCGTGATCCCATGGCGAAACCTCGATGTTGGACATAAAATCTTCCGTTGAATCGGAATATGTTGCTGTCCAGCGTTGCTCTGAGTAAATCCCTCAGGTCATTTTCGTCTAGGCCAAAGGTGTATGTTTCTCCCTTGTACTGCCTCCAGAGGGTTAGCAAAGCTTCTATCGCATCTTGAGTGTTCACGTTGGTGTAGAGCGAAACGGCATCAAAGCTGGCATAACATGCATCGGCGGGAATATGGCATTGGTTGAGGCATGTAATGAAATCCCTGGTGTTTGTTAAATGTGAGATGATGTGGCGTAAGAGTGGGGAGAAGAACTTGACCAATAACCAGCTAATTTTATCTGCTGGTCCACCACAGCAGGAGATGATGGGGCGAGTTTTGATGTCCCCATCGGTGAGATTATCATTAAATTCAATTAATTAATACCAACAATTTTGCCAACGATTAATACCAACAATTTTGTGGGTTTTGACCAGCGAATAGAAGGTGGGTACGCACGGCGCGGATGATATAAATCTTCTCACTGCCTCTTGGTCTAACTTTCGACCTAAAACTTTTTTAATTGTGTTCTCGAGCTTTTTGGCCGCCTGATTGAACGCCTGAACAGAAGACTCACTGTATGTAGGTGCCGCGATCCTCTAAACTGCGAGTGGTGATTGCCTTGTCCATATCCCTGGTCATAACGAAGTGGCGGTATCCTACGACGAATCTGTAAAATTCCTCCTCAAGTGCAAGAATCGACACGTTGGACCCTGGTTCCTCGAAAGTTCTCAGAGTGATACCTTTTGGAGTTTCATATTGTTATTACACATTCAGAAACAAGTATACAAATCGAAAAGAAAAGTAGGCGCTATTTACCCTTTACTGCTCCATTCTTTCGAAAGTGGGCCAGCTGTTTAGCGAATCTTTTCTTCATGTTCACATTTGGCTGAAGGCTTGTCTTCAAAGTAGTAACGGCCTCCTGAACACGGCTATCATATCCGCTGAGGTCCAGAATCTCTGGACGTCCGCGTGACAGGAAACGTCACCCATGCTTGTTTTGACTCCTGCGCGTAACACGGACTCTTGACTGTTTCGTGTCAAGCGAAGTGCCAGAGTACATAGAGAAACCCGGCCAGACAAGACAGTACTCATTCAGGTGCCTGCGACAATGATGCCTCACCCCATATCAGTCAAATCCCTCGCTGAAGCACAGTCTTTGCAGAGGACGAGACCAGAAGAATGGTGCAGAAAGCGTAGCGGACCTTGCGTCGCGCACACCCCTTTCCTAGATCCTCAAATCAATCGGCGTCCCATGCAGATGTTTATGCAGATCAGGAGGTGAAACTAATCCTGGGAGCAAATTCTCAGCAAATTTGATGATTTAGGGTACTTTGGCGCTATCGCCTGTGACGCGAGCGCTTGACAGGTTGGAGCTAACCGGTGACATAGGTATTCAGAAGGACAGTGTACTGCTGGCTTTTCAACCTTTGGAAGAAAAATTTCAGCTCAATCTGCCCTCGCAAGCCTCTCATTACTAATTTTGAATGATAGAGGTTACAACTGTCGTTGATGATCAGTTAATAGCTAGACACAATGTCATTCCATTCAGTTTGGCAGTGTGGTGGTGGCATTTTGTAGGTCATTTTTTGTAAGATTCATGGTCTTTTCCTGATATGGTGACAGTTTTCTATGGATATGCGGATTCGTGGTATGTGGTCTCGGATCGTCAAGTAGTAGAATGCTGAGGTTATCTAGGCGTGCCTCTCAGTTCAGGCGAGGTCACGCTTCAAGTATCTTATGGAGTACCTAGGGGTCATAATCACATGCCACTATATCTGTGATTACATGTATCAATCAAGTAATCATGAAAGGAGTCACAGGCAGGTTCTGGTGGCAATCCAGAACACGGGCGACTTCACACGTGCTCCCACAGGCGAGTACGGGAAGTGCTAAGTGAGGTCAAGCTAAATGAAGTGGCATTCCCTGTATTAAATCACGTACCAAGTTCAAAAATGAGTAGTTATGCAGCTAACATTCTAAAGACAAATAGAACTGATCTAGCTGTAGAGAGAAAGCCGAAAAAATCACCCTAAATGCTCTATATAAGACCCCGTGCTGAACGGCGCTGATACGTGCGTAAAACGAAGAGAGGGCGTGGTCAGACAAGTTCTTACTTGTTGGTGCCAGGTCCTCTCCTCATCACTTCCTTTCATCGCGCGAAATGCACAGAGTTAGTAGTGAAACAAGTGCTCTGTCACGTAGCAGTTCAAAATGAAATTGGGCGTCTGTGTGGCCAATGGGAGGAGCCGTAGGTACATCGCGAGCGGGCGGTTGTTTCGGGAGACGGGCAAGCGAATCATAATTCGTCGCGCCGCTGCACGCGATGGGCGCGGCGTTTTCCTGACTCGTGTTAACCTGTTGTCTGGAACACCATACTCATGTGGACCCCGTCATCGTATCATATCATTACTGTTTTCGGTTCTGAATGGGAGACGGTAGAAGAGGATCGTAATTTGCCGCACCGCCACGCGCGGCGATGGGCGCGGCGTTTTCATAACTCGTTTTAACCTGTCGAATGGAGCACCGGACTTCATGTAGACCCCGTCATCGTAGACAGTCATTACTGTTTTCGGTCCTTAATTGCATGTTGTCGCCATCTACTACCTGGAACCATCGTCCTTTGCAGACGAGACGTCGCACGCGACGCCCAGCAGCGCGGCGAATTACGATCCTCTTGTCACATACCCCTTCTGAATTGCCTGTTGTCGCCATCTACTGCCTGGAACCATCGTCATTTGCGGGCGCGACGTCGCACGCGACGCCCACCAGCGCGGCGAATTACGATTCTCTTGTCACATACTCGGTTCTTTTACTCTCATTTCACTATCCAAGGGCAGCACGGTATGTCTCACTTACTTTACTAACATCTAGTGGAGCGGCATTGATCCGCTCATGCCGCGGTGGACTCGGTGAGTATGTTTTACCTACGGGAGGTTTTTGGTTGTTTCTAGAAGTACCGTCGGAAACGCTGGGGCGACAAGGCGTTTGGCGGTGTAGAGAGCAAATTAAAAATCTTGAGCTACGTTCAGGCCTCTGAGGACGACGATCTGGTCGAAACGTTAGGCCGTAAATAAAGTTCCACCTACAAACCTCGTTGGCGCAGAAGTAATAGAACATCAATTACAACAATGCCGAGGTTATACGAAGAGAGAAGTTGGAGACGATCGACGTACCGTCTGAAAACCCCACGCCGCTGGTGGATTCCAGAGGGAAAGACGTGGACATACAAATGGCCAATGGTCGCCAAAACTTCTACATGATCTGGTCCATGCGTTCCACGTGTTACTGCGCAATCGCATGCTCCTCTCTGTCACTATCTGACATGGTTGCTACGCATTCGGGCTGCTCGAGGTAGTCCTTCAGGAGTTGCCCATAGCGTTCAAAGTAGGCGCAGATCCAACGTGTTTCAAACGATCTCCGAAGTCGTTCCCAAGTGTGTTGAGGATTTTACGTATCACTGTAATGGAATACGGATCCGCTACAGCAGTCCGAGACGTGGTGCAATACCTGTGGTTGGTGAGTCTTTCAGGAAGAGCAACGTCTCCGTGATTTGCGCTATGGCAGCGCTCACCATGTTGTCACGATGGTGGTAGTTCCGGAATTGTGTTTACTGCTGCGATTCACGAAATACGAGATTGTATATGCTTCCTGATTTTTCGACGAGGAGGTCACTCGCTGTGGTCTCTTCACAAATGAAGCAATCTGCAGTGAGCAATCGGCCAAGAGCTGCAAGGCCTGGGGAAATTTAATTCTAAGGTAGATGGGTTATCTAGCTTGGCTGAGTAGCTGATATCGGAGCGGGATCTCGCCACAGATCCTCGAGTACGCGCTCCTTTTGACTGGCAGTTAGCTGTAGCAGCGCTACTAAAAGTAGAGTTCTGTTGGCTGAAACTGAAGAAGAGTCACCTGTCAGCTGCTGGCGGGATGACAATGATGACGAACCGTAGCGAAATCGCAATGCTACCTCGGGAAGAACAACTAGTTTCATGCTACCATCACTTTTATACGCCATCAGTTCTGTGGAAAGTTTTGTGGAAAAACAGTACACTATTTCAGTGACCGTTCCGCATGTCTACTAAACATTTCTAGATTCTCCCACATGTGCTCATCAGTAAGGGATGACTTGAGGGGTGTAATATGACTATTTAATTGAATTAAGTTCTTTCATGAACTTGTTCTAATTTTGTATTTTGACAGTACCTCGTGTAGAGAATTATAAAAATGCCAGATATGTGTATATTGAACTTTTACAGATAGAGTTGTGTTGAATCATATAAATTTAATCATTGTTATTATCATCGAACTGTAAAACAGATAATAGTAGCCATGTATATAGAACACATTGTCAGTGCAACGCTCACACACTACTATGTAATCCTTCTTTTGTCTTGTTGATTATCAATTTGTTCAATGTTCAATCAATTCATTTGTTCACAAAACGCTTCTCTGAATGCTCATTCCGATATTGCATTGTCGAAAAACGTTTGAGTTATCCGCGGACATCTCCGTTCAAGGTCAATTGTGCTTTATCAAATATCAGGTCCTTGGTTAAAAATGCAGTCTCTCTAGAAACATTCATGCGAAGGGAAAACTACGATCTTATTATATTATGTGAAACATGGCTAAATTCGAAAATTGATATTTCCCCGTTACTTGGGGTAGTGGCAGCACAGTACGAAGTTTTCAGAACTGACAGGCTGAACAAGAGAGGAGGCGGAGTAGCCCTTTTGCTGAGACACCCCCATTCTGGTAGTACAGTGTTTGGGGAATCGGTTAAGGACGCATACGAAATACTAGCGTGCGATATTTACTTTTACTCCATGGAACTTAGGATCATAGCCGTGTATAGAGCGCCGTCGTGTTCTTCCACAAAAAGTGAACAACTTATCAAGGCTCTCAGTGATCTGTCTTCCTGTGACAAAGTGTGCATAGTAGCAGGTGATTTCAACCTTCCTCATATGTTCAGCTCTTCCGCAGTGCTAAATGATAGGCGCTATTGATTCCTACTCTCCGGCAGAGGCAATTTGCCAACATTTTGTGGTGCGATTGCGTACACACACTAAAGGCTACCGTAACCACGCCTAGTTTTATTCTATCGTTCGCCCGATTGTGCGACGGCGAAGCTCCCTATATGCGTGTGCGTGTACGAATACGTGTTTCCCTAGCACTTAAGCACTTAAATATGTGCATTATATACAGATACGTATAAATTGTTTTATATACAATATATACGCATGTGTATATAATGCATATACAATATATACAATACATATATGTATATATGTATTCTGATATGTATATGCTTATTGATATTGGATAAGTGGTTTTGTTTGTTCTGCAAATCAAAGTCACGTTCAAAAGTAATCAAACATGCATTGCTCTATACTCTAAGCAATGTCCATACTCGGCGTTCATGTTTAATGGTTATGTAATGGAGCAGTTGTTTCGGTAGCTTCCGGCTCCTAATAATGAGTGTGATGGATGAGGCTGATACAGACAAATATGATTTCGCCCCCTCTCTCTTCCGAAGAACGATTTCGTTCCGGCATGGGGTCCTTCTTAAGGCATTTCTGAGGGTTTCTTTCGGGTGCGTGCACTTAGATACCCGGGTGGGCGTGGCCACAGGGGCAAGGCTTCGAAATGGACCGGTGTTTCCCAAATTTGTGCTGCAATAGATATTAGACGGGAGCACCGTTTACAAGGTAAACGTTCCTATTGTCTTCAAGGTGTGCTTAATGTTGATTTCATGATCATACGTAAGACCTGATAACCACTTTTTCGCCTCTGCCTAATGTATACATAAATTCCAATCTAAGTTAATTCTTCCTCTCGGAACTTCTTAGTTCAAGCAGTAGAAACACACAGCTGTTTAATAAGAAGGAAATTATCGTCTCCAAGCTCAGGAAGAAGCGCTGAAGCCTAATTATATCCGTCCACGTCAAGCCCTCGCCCTATTTTGGCCACGCCCACCGGGTATCTAAGTCACGTTGCCGTTTCTTTCTACTCTTCCTCACTGGCTAACTACTTCGTCACCCATACTAGACCTACGAGACTATTGTGATGTTTGCAGTGACTATGCGTACTATTAGACCAGTACGCATATCTGATCGCGGTCCTCCATATCCACTCCTATTCTGTCATTTCTAACAAAACACAGATGAATTCTCGGTACATTCTTTACTATACGAATGAAAACAGGCTTGACATACTATACCAAATATACCAAAGATCGATAAGAACTCTAAAAAGCTCAAATAAGTGACGAGATTTCCATTTGGTTTGGAGGTTAAACGGCTGAAACAGAGCAACTTCCTATATGTTCCTCTTGAAAAACGGAAGAAACATGCTGCAAAGGGTTGTACAAAGAAACATTTTTCGCTGCGACAACTATCAGCAATTCAGGAAACACATCACAATGAAACAAATTCAGTACTTCGAATACAGCAGCAGAGAAGTATAACATTAGTGTGGATAGAGTGCAATCGTTAGGGAGAAAGTAAGAAGAGCAATGGAAATCGATAAGTATGGCCCATGTGAAAACCTACCTAAACACACGAAATACGGATCATACATGCACTAAGTAACCAGGCACATCCACAAGGAGCCCAATAACCGAATTGCGAAAAACAACAAAACTATAAAGGCTACAACAATGTAAGAAAGGTAGAGATATGGATTCTGTGTGTGTCCAGATATGGAAGACGAGCTCCGCGTTGTGCATTGAGCTTCCTTCGATTGTTTGGAAAGTTTACGCTAAAATTACTCAAAGCTCATCGGACGTATGTATGACTTTGGCACGTGTGTCTCAAAAGTGTAATACCTTGGGAGTTGTTCGGAACGGAGTGCTTCTCGAATAAGTCACGAAAATGACGAGCCAGTGTAATTCTGTGAACTATTCGACAACATTTAGAACCTGAAACGGTAAATTGACAGCATCTGCACAACTGTTGAACTACAAAAGCTACATTCTGAACCAACCTGCATCCTAAAGGCTGCAGCAACGGTTGTGATGACCTCGCAATTGCATGATTTTGACCAGAGTCTGCTGTCTGAGGCGTACCTGTCGTTGGGTTGTGGAACCTGCTGTGAAATAGCCTAGCGGAAAGAAAGACCTAAGAGTACCCTAGCAACTAACTTGTCTTGGCAGATCATTGTGAGGAGTAACCCATTTAGACCGAGTAGCTGTTGAGCCCGAAAGTTCGAAGATAATGCAAGATGTTTGGAGTCCATAGGTAGAGAGGCTTGAAAGAGCAATTTCCAGAATCGAAAAACCTTAATGCACCGAAGCTAAAGTGAGCCTTCATCAGGAAATATCACACTATAAAAGGGTTATCAACAACTTCTTGTTTCTCTCTCATTACTCGGCATCTTCTGTGGAGAAATTTGTTCGAGAATTCATGAAAAGCCAGTTTTGAGATGTCATTCTGAAAACTCATAAAGTTCAATCTTAACAGTGATCAAGCTGAGGCAGCTGACAAGGACCTGAATACTTAGGCACTTCTCAGTTACACTTCTGTAAGTGTAGGCAGTTGAAACGAATATTCTCAAACTTGTTCGCCGGTGGCTTTCGCACGACATTTTTTGCGCTGGAACTTTCTTCCTTTGATGTTAAGTGTGTCAAATGTAAACTTCGAAGCACTCACAGTATAGAGCTCTACTTTTTGCTGCTTGGGTTTTCGCCCACGTTTCGAGAGCTCGTGCCGAACTGCTATCCCGGCTAATGGCGCAGTCCTGATTTTCAAAATGTTGTCCATCGAAGCTTCGATTTCACTCAGCATGTTCTTGGCATCTTCAGTATCTTCATTGACCAAAGCATTCACATGACTTTGAAGCAAAGATACTTTCTGAAATGCTTGTGCTATGCTGCAATTTGAACATAGATCTCTAAAGGGCGTTAAAAGGCTTACCCACCATATTAATAGAATTTCTTATCTGACTTCTCTCTTCTTTTCTTTCTTGAGCAAGACTTACTTCGTTATCAAACGAAGGAGTAATTGTCTCCTCAAATAGCTCTGCTGCATTCCTGAGGTTGCGACTGCGTGACGGTATCCTGTGTTCGTTTGTTTGCAGGTAGACAGTGAAGCGCTATAATGTGGCGATGTACGCAGCTGATTCCAGAGCGGTTGTCCGGGCAAGAACACGACCAAGCGTACGGACAAATTGAACACAGTGGACAATGAACATTTTCTTCGACATTATCACTGCAACCACACTCATTACGACGGCGTACGTACGATAGTTCTCCGGACTGAATGGTGTACACCTCCCAATTCTCGGGGCTTATTTGCCGGATCCTGACGAGACGACGGTCGAATTGACGTTTAGCTACGCGGTGACACACAGTGGTCTGTTGGAGTCGATAAGAACGACCAGCTAGTCGTCGACGAACCTCAATGGAAATCAAAATAGTAAAGGCGTGGCAATAGATAAAGTCAACATATACCTTAATCTCATCCGTTTGTGAAAGTTCTTCTACAGCCCTAATGAGGAGATCGACGAGGCAATCGGCTCTACTGTTAGCATTCCTGTGAAGGAATTCTGTTTTGAGGCGGAGATGCCACCTTTCACTTATCATACTAGTATCCATTATGGCATTCGCGTTAGCAAATGACGCCCATGTGGGCGTTCTACCTTAATAAACTCATTTCACTAATGAGGAACAGATGTGGAACTCAAGACTACCTCACCCAAATAATTTCGCCTCAAGTATTCCTCCATTTTTACTTGTCCCTCTACTTGCAGGAACGCCAGGACTTGCCCAAAACGCTGTTGAAACGTGGGCAAATCTTCCACGACGAGGATATCCCTCAACATTTTCTTCACCCTACTTCGAACTCGAGGCTAAAATGAGAGCAGTCGTCTTTGGTAGGGAAGGTTACAAATCAGAGTAGACTAACTTCGACCAACTTATTTGCATTCCTATGCCAAGTTTTCTCCACATGCCACCTACAGTAATGCAGCTTCGCCCGAGAATTGGGAAAGACCGATCGGAAAGCATTATAAAAGCAGGGGGCCTCGTCAGTTACTATCTGTGCTGGGTCGAATCCTGGTACCAAGCGTCGGACTTCAAGGAAAAGTTTCTCCACGTCATGGGAACTCATCGAGCCACTCAGTAGGAACGCTGAAACATTATCAACTTGACTGGATTTCCTCCCTTAGGATGGTTAGCACGACATACCTGCGGGCAAACCTGTGTCCCTTTCATTCATGACCATGATTGTTGCAAGCTTGAGATTATATCTGGTGGCGTTGTGTGTGTCATCAATACATATTCCTCGATGCGCAAAGTCTTCTAACCACTTCACTTGCTGTGGCGTTATAATTACTAAATAAAGGATTCTACGATACAGTACAGCGTCATGAGCACAACAAGCCTTACTTAATTGAAAGCCTTCTCCAGATGGATCCCTAGGCATGTTGAAGAGTCTAATACCGTCGTCGGGGTTCCTTTCGTCCTGCCTTGCTTTCAAGGACAGCACGTCATCTTTATAACGGAATCCTGGTCTCAGTCCAAATCGATTTACGAGACTCCAGAGATCGCCCTTGGTTACGAAGTGCAACCTCGACGTTCGAGCAGGAAAATCTCTTCGGAGGCGTTGGATAATGTAGTCGTGCGAGAATTCTGAAAACAGTTCATATTCTTGTGCTTTTATGTAGTGGTAGCAACTACCTCTGCTCAACACACCTTCCAACAGTGCCTTGAGGAAAGCCTGCTGTCCTGCGGTCAAGCGTAGAAGGGCGGTATCAACTCTGTGGCCGACATGGCCCAGACAGCCTCTCACGGTTACTCTTCCTCTGTCCTCAAGTTTTACATTGAGGAAACACGAACAATGCAATACATCTTTTTCCGTATGTGTAGCTCGATTCTCCGTTTCTTTGACGTACTTTCCAGCTCTGTTGCACCTGACATTAATAGATTTGAAGTACTGCATCAGATACTACATGAACATAGATGTCTAGGCACCTGAGACTGATAGTGCCTTTCAATTTCGGGCTGCTGCGCGTATAAAACGTAGTATTCGCTTGCTGCTGGCATTCCTCGAGCCACTCCTGAAAATAGTAATGCAGTGGTCGTCCCGGAAAATCGACTTGTTTATTCCATAGACCCACATCGAAGTCCTGCTTCGCTGCGAAAGTAATCGTGAAGACCGTATAATCTTGAGGCTCTCCACCTGCCCCATCTTCTGCGTGCTCCTTTTCGCAGTGCAGTGCAAGCCACTCTTGATTTTGGAGGCTTTCTCCGCATAACGGACATATAACGTGGTCATGTTCAGGGGCCGATTTTCTCATTTCAGTCTTCTGCTGCTCTACTTGTTCGTCACTATAGAAATGAACTCCTCGGAGATGAACGTACAAGCTCTTCCGTAAGATAGACTTTCCACATTCAGGACATGACCGCACATCCTGAAGTGTTCATTGTCTGAACATTTAGAGAAACATGCATAAGAAAAAAAAGTAGAAATTGTCAACTAGGATTTTCACATTACTAGATGCACACACGATATGACTCGTTCAAGTACTGACATCTCCTCTTTCTCTCACTAGCGACATAGCAGTTGAAGCTGCGACATACCAACTCTCGACCAGGGGCAGAACTACTGACGCGTGGTCTCATTGTCGTTGTGAAAAAGTACCACACAAAATATACAACGACTTGAAAGAAAAATCATTCCTTCGATTGAATCATTAACAGCGAATGAAAATCGCACCTTTTTTCTCGAATTTCCCTCATTCTTACCCACTGCTCTTCTGACATCAGTCGCGCTTTCATCGAAAGTATTACTGTCGGTTTCTGAGGCAACAGACTCTTCTAGCCTCCAAAGGAAAACTATTAACAATATAATCAATAAGGAAAAGGTAAACAAAAACACCTGCGGTTCCCTGCAAGATCATCGGACCGCAACGATGGTGCTTCTTTGTCGCCTCTTTGCTTTCTTTCCATTATCTGCCTCAATATCAAATCCACTTCTTCGCAGAAAGCGTCAAAGTTTCGATTGAATTTGGACTGAAGGAATCAAAGTTTAGCAACCAGTTTCAACAGAACGCGGATAGACTCCGCATTCGACGCAACTTGAGTTATGTTCCGGCGTGCGCGAATTGCGACATAACATTTGTGCCTTCATACCTTTGCTATGTGAATATACTGGCACAGATATACCGGTACTACTCTTCCACTGATATACTGGAATTGACATAACTGCGGTCATTGAAATACAGAACTTTCTGACTATCCTCGCTGAGTGGTATTCTAATATTCCTTGCCGAGTGGGATTCTTTTGCAGTTCAATCAACAGTGATCAGACACATAGGTCTGGACTTTCTATATTACTTGTGCAGTGCAGGGAAACTTGGCTACCACGGCGAAATATTGGGTTACCGGAGAGTTTTGAGAGAAAGTTAGTCTTTCACTTCAAAGTAATGCAACGCGCCAATACACCAAAGCAAGAATGCCGTGGAATTAGTGGTAGGAATGAAGTTGCTAATGGATCGAGCTCAATGCTGACAGCACATTTTCACATCATCAGCAGCGACACGGCTTTCGAAGCCTTTTTTCCACCTTACTGATCCTGCTGCTTCACACCAAAACTGAAATGTTCAAGTCTGCTATTTCAGACTTATAGCACATAATCCTCCAATAGACCATAGAATATGCGCAACAATAAGCAAAGAGAATGACGAGATCTACAGTCTTACTGGTTCTCCTCTTCTGGACAGTCCGAGTAGTCTAGAAGTGATTATAAACCAGGGTGACTATGTAACTTATGCTGACAGTTCAGACGCCCCAGAATGAAACTCCACATTGTTTTTATCCCTTTGAGACTCTGTGGTATCAATACACTGATTTCAATTGAATGAAGCGGAGAGTTGCGTCGACAGAAAGTATTTTTGACAGCGTTTCCTTAGGCGTTTAATAAACAGCCAATAATAATAGCATAAATAATAAAGTAGCCGGCGGAAATTTTAGAATGGTATGACCAGAAAAGCTGTCATACCATTCTAAAAATGCTTAGTGGGGGGGGGGCTGGCGGGGAGGGGGCTCAGAGCTGGTTCATACCACTTTAGGATTCCAGTTGTGACCACACAGACAAAAACTCATGCTCACGACAGTTCCATTTAGTGGATCAGACATCTGAGCTGTGCTAGTAACGATTCTCCCGGAAGGTCCGCTTTTCAAGTTTCTAGATTTAAGCAAGTGAGTCACACCTCCATCATCAACTAGATACCAGGACCCTTTGAGAGTAAATTATGTAACACAATACGCAAACATGCCACTGTTCCTACGGTGCTATCTTTAATCGCCTCCATATTTTTAATTCCCTCTCCACTTCTACAATCGTGTAACCGTAACTGTGTAAATCACTTCTTGTATACTTGCACTGTTCATAGCCTAATATTCTAAATTGCAAAAGCTCACGATCGTCCTGCACAATCAATAGTAATAACATAGTAAAAACTACTTTTGCGAGTTCACAGTGTTCTACATAAAAGCAACTTTAAACCATAATGCAATTAATACCTTTCAACTAGTAGAGTATAATAACTCGAAAGTTCCCGCGGATCCTCTTAATCATTTCCGTGACCAGGACATCGACTAACATCTAATGGCAGCGAGAATAATCTTTAAGGTTTTGGGATAGGAATAATTCAATAGTGCCAAAAGTTCTTACCTGCAAGCGGCGCCGGACCTCAAAACCGTTGATTTCTGCGGGATCACTGACAATTTCTTCGATAGCGTTTATGAGTTCATCTCGAGAAATTGGAAGTGTGCCTTCAGCACGCGCCATGCTAATCTAAACAGATAAATGATCAAGTGTAAAAACAGGAAAAAAAAGCAAAGCCGTTATTACACATCTAAAAGTAAAAGAGAAACTTCAAACTGGCTATCGAGGTCAGCAAAACCATGATTACGAAAGGGCTAATACTTGGGTTTAGCGCGCTCTCCGCACTTATCGATTGGGGAGGGTCCCGCAACGAATACCTGGCGCCGGCGCAAAATGTTGGCAAATTGCCTCTGCCGGGGAGTAGGAATCAATAGCGCCCTAAATGATACCTGTTGTACAAAATTTAGCAACATGTTTACGTCACACGGGTTTGTCCAAATCATAGATTTCCCTACAAGATACAGTTCGCTGTTGGACTTGCTACTATGTAATGACTTCTCATTAATCCACTCAGTAGCTTCCTCTCCTCCGCTAGGTACCAGTGATCACAACGTTGTTAAGTTTAGCCTTAAAGAAAGCTTTAGAGCTAACAGGCATAAAGTATGTAGAGATTACAAAAACGGGAATTTTGAAGCTATGAGAGCATACCTAGCAGGTGTAGACTGGTTCGGATCCTTCAACAATGTCATGGGAGTTAATGAAAAGTATGAAATGTTCATAGCAATTTTACAGCACGCCATCAATATGTACATTCCTTACAAGATGGGAGTGGTAAATAAATTTCATAACCTACCTCAATATTTAGTTTCAATGGGAAAGACCAGAGAGCGGTATTGGGAAAAAGCAGTCTCTTCTCAGTCATCAGTAGAATGGAAACGGTTCCAGAACTTTTAGCAAAAAATGGGCGAAAAAACTAAGTAAGTACTATGCCTATATTGAAAAGAAAAAATTAGACAAAGGAGGTTTGAAAGCACTATACGCCCTGCTTAGGATTAGGCTCACAGATAAACACAGAATAGGCACTCTCTCGGGAGCAGGATCACATAGGGCAATTTTGGATCGAGATAAGGCTGAGCTGCTAGCGGATACGTTTGAAAAGTCATTCGGATTTGAGTCTGGTACCACGCAAGATTCAAAATTTCCTAGGGTACATGTTAGTGATTCTGCCCCATGGTTTGACCGAAAAACAATTCTAGATATACTCCTAAAGTGGTCATCGGCATCTTCTATCCAATAGCGAGAATATACCATTCATTGTTGTGAAAAATTGTATCTTCGAAATTTGCGCTCCTCTTGAATTTCTATTCAACTTAAGTCTCATGCGAGGCGAAGTACCGTGCAAATGGAAGCATTCTATTGTAATACCTCATCCTAAAAAGGAACCGTTGTCGAGCCCAAGTAATTACAGACCAGTTAGTCACACTTCAATTTTTTCCAGAGTCTTTGAGAAAGTAATCAAGCGTTACTTACTAGAGCACATCGAGAAAAATCATATTCTACCCGCCACACACCATGGGTTTTGTAAGGGCAGGTCAACTGAAACTTCTATGCTGTCTTGCATGAATGATTGGACTAAAGCGCTAGATGCCAGAAAAAATGTTGACGTAATATATTTTGATTTTAGCAAGGCATTTGACAGACTGCCACATAGGGTCCTATTGAGCAAACTTTCTCGCTTAGGTGTCCATCCCCTAGTTGTAAACTGGGTTAAAGCTTACCTCGACAATCGAACGTTCCAAGTTCAAGTAGGGGAAGCACTGTCTGAGGTACGAGTCGCAACCAGCGGTGTTCCACAAGGGGCAGTTCTATCACCCGTGCTTTTCAATATGTTTACGGCGGACCTTCCTCACGTGCTAGAGAACCTCGAAGTTACTTGCAATATTTTTGCTGACGACATCAAGATTTACATGGTGACTGGAGATTTAGATTATGAACCCTCACTGCAGCTTGCAATCAATAAGATTGTAGGTTGGGCAAAGGATAACGGGCTCCTTTTGTCTTCGGAAAAAACTCAGGTCATGCGTTTGGGAGCTTCTACCCGCAAACCGGTGTATTACGTGGAAGATGTTGCACTTAAAAACAGTGAAAGAGGTGAGGGATCTGGGGTTCAACTATGACAGCAAATTAAATTTTAGCAAACACTATAAGATGCTGGTAACTAAGGGATTGCGGAGGACCTTCAACCTGTTCAAGGCCCTGAGAACAAGAGATACTAGCGTGTTATTGAGATCATACAAGCTATATGTGCGGCCAATTATGGAGTCCGGGACCGTCGTATTCAATCCACATATGAAAAAGGATATATACGCACTTGAAAGTGTGCAGAATAACTTCACGCGTAAATTGATGCTTAGATGCGATGGGTTAAACTACATGGAGATACCCAACGGAACCCTTCGGAATAGGGCTTATGGGTTGAAATCACTGGAATGGAGAAGAACTAGAAACGACTTGCTAATGGTATTCAAATTATTGAAAAACTTAGTCAAAATCAAAGCAATGACTTTTTCGTGTGCTGCCATCTAACTCAAGAGGCGATTCCATTAGACTCTCATCTATATATGCCAGGACTCACCTTAGATCAAAGTTTTTCGGCAATAGAGTTTGCTCAAGGTTCAATTACCTTTTGCGGAGAAATGTCTTACAGTTCAAATATCCAAGTTTTAAGCGTCATGTGGGTGATTTTGTAGTCTACGAATTAGTTGTAATTTGCTATATATTAGAGGATTATACAAATGATGTTGTGTTCTGTTGCATTACCTGGTTTTTAGTTTTATTTGTGTTGTAAGTTTTATTGTTGAATGTGCTCTGTCACGTCAACCGAATAAACAAACAAACAAACAAATTCAGTACAGTAAACTGTGTCACGTCAACCGAATAAACAAACAAACAAACAAATTTCAGGGTACAAGTACTTGAATCTGTTCCAACTCGTTACGTCGTTTCGTAAGCCTGTGAAGTGCTTTACTTAAATGACGTAACAATCACCATGGAAACTTTTTTGACATTTCAGTGGACATTGGGGAAATAAGTGTTCAACATGTGTTGGCCGACGTCAAAGTAAAAAATTCCATAACTTTTTTCTTGTTCAAGGATTTGATATTTTGTTTGATTTCTATTGTGGCTACTAGAAATTCCGGTGCGACAACAAAAGTCCGAGAGCTGTGTACTTTTTTGTGGGAAGTTTTTTCTTGTCTCCGCATATCTACATTCATAACACAATTGTGCTCATGCGGGCGCCTTAGTAGATCCCACCATTAGTTTCAAAAAGTCGTTCTCATAGCATACTTCAATCAAAGATAAATCTTGACGATTCGTCTTGTCTCGTTACAATTCCACAGCTGAAGTGGAAAGTCGTAAAAGAAAAACTGAGATGGCGGAAGTTTGAGAAAAATGGCTGCAGAACGTATGTGCCACTCCTTGAAAGGCTGCTTGCAACTAATTACATGTGATGATTGAAGATGATCTTCTGCCGCGCCCTGAGTAATGAACATTTTGATTTTTTTTTCAACAGCCAGCATCCTAGTGGTCTTAAAGCTCGGTCTGCTTTGACAAACCTCAGTAGGGTAGAAAAGACATTTGATCTGACGCTCTGACGCGTACCGACAATCGCGGCGATCGCCACTGCTGTCGCGAAGTATGAACGCTGCCTAATGGAGAGCAAGTGTACGACGTTGCGCGGTCCTAACGGCTGTCATCCGTACACTCAAAGTGAAATGGTTTCTGTCGTCGCTCTGTGTGTCTCCCAATTTCTATCCTTCTTCTTTTATTTTTGCGATGGCTGGAACTTTCACCCACATCAAAACATTGGGTTGTTTGGAAAGTTCTTCATGATTTCCAGGGTAAACTATAATAAAAAAGAAATTCCAAAGAATACAGATAGACTAATACAGATAGTTCTACTAGGTGTTGTATTTTCAATTTTGTATGAAGAATTCGCCATCTTCATGTAATATTCATTACTCCACTTTCGCAGAAAGTTCCAGCCTTAAATAAAAAAAACACCTGCAGGTGCTTCTGCACTGTTCCAGAGAATTTTCTGCGAAAGGTGTTCTGCAAAGACCGAAGCAACTGATATTCCGAGAGTGTCAGGTTTGCTCTGTGCGGTATGTGCAAAAAGAGATCCCATCGAACACTAATACGCACATAACTACAGACATGATCCCTGCAACTTATAGGGCATGTGACGGAGAGTGGACTGGAGCGGCCAGGGCAGCCTTCTCATCAAGGATGCCATTTTGATTCTGCGACAGTTGCGAGACGGGCTGCTCTGGCTGTAATCGAACCTACACCCCTCTGCAAGCCCTACCGTTAGCAGAGAACACGACTATATCTCTGTGTGGTCAGAACTCGGTGCGCTCCAGCGTTATTCTTGTGTGGTTGCGCAATTGCCCGATCGAAAGCGATTCCATCCTGTTGCTCCATTCAAGATGTCCTGTGAGTACAACAATATTTACAAGTGACTGTATTGTCATGTGCCAGCGGCTCATCGAACGATACACTCGAAATATCACAAGGGGAAAGTAACGTCCTGTATGTGAGCCCAGTAAAAAAGTGTAGGCACCATAAAGTACCACACTGACCCCCAAATTTCGCACCAGTTCTACGCAGCAGAAATCACATGTGCTGATATACAACAAGTCAGATACACTAGAATCTGAGCCGTCTCAGAAACTATGATTTCAATAACCACCTCCCTTACTTCTAATAGAGCAGTTTTTGTAGTTAAGGCGTCTGCTACTTTTCAGAGGCCCATTTCTTTTCGTTCAACCGAATATATGAATGCCCATGGACGACCGACTACTGCGTGACGTTTCTATTCATCTCGCCTCTGTGTGTAGCCTGAGTGACTCTCGTTCGCGTCTGTTTCTTTTCGTCACCCATGCGCTTAGGGCCTCTGCGTCGAAGCGCACATGCGCGTTCAATACAATTAGGCTTTACGGTGGTGTTTTCCACTGTTTTCTCACTAGTACGTCAATCAGCATGTACGAATCCGTCTACAGACTACAATACCAAAGACTCGCTTCCGCAAAATGTGTCTTTGTGCAACCTTAGGGTGTCTCGCCTTGCTGGAGCTGAGATCCAAGCTCTGGCAAAAGCGAAGACGTCAAAACGTAGTCCCAGTAACGCTCTCCAAGATAGTGGAAGCTTGGGAATATACTCCAACATAACCAAACATGATTTGGCTGTCTCACCTCATTTGTTATCACAATGGGGCTTCAAAGGTCTCCGACAATCTGAAATACCCGAATGCGTGGTGCATTATAAAGTGAGCAGTCGAAGCTATTGAGCTATCAAAATTCCTTTGTTTGAGCATGTACACGAAATCCCTGAGATGGAGTAGGCGTGGCTGCGTACTTCAAGTGCGGTCATGTCTCTAGTGTTCAACTCTGAACATGATGACAGTTGTCTTAATATCCCACGAGTAATCCATTTTTTGCCATGTTCAAAAGGCCACACCTACTCCGTCCCAGGGTAAGGACTGTAATTATTGTAATACAAATACCGACTTAGGTCACCAATCGGCGAGAGTGTGTCAATTTTGCTTCGGTCCAAATGGGTTGTCGGCCTCGTTGCTCCACCAATGGCGATCGGGTAGAAGTCGATTTAGGAAGGAAACAAGCAATGATGGAAACGCCGCAGGTGCAAGCCGCTGATTTGATCAACCAATTGCGGGGAGGCGCGCAACAGAATCGTCCAGAGAGGCGCCCGCGGCACGCGGCGTGTCGCGCGGCGAATGACGTCGGAGGGGATCTAGCAAGTGGGCGGTCCAGTGAGTTGAGCGGGCGTTAGAACTAGCACTTTCAGCGGCTGTAGCTCGCTTCTCGTTCGCTGTGGAGTCGCGAGTGTGGGACAGTCTCTAGCTTTGGGGCTGCACTACTTGCAAGGACGACTATATACTACTCGGGGATGCCTGTGGTGGTCATGAGTTCCTGGTCAAATACATACATACATACATATACATCAACACGTACACACGTCGAGAGACAATCTTAGCGGACTGGTAATAAGGTAGGACTGCAAGTCTCGAGTGACCACGTGGCATCAGGGCACATCGTTGTTGGGGAGTCCCCAATAGGGGGGTCGTATTTGGTCGCCAGGAGGGGGGTCGTATTTGGGCTGAGAAAAATTTATTTTGATAGTTGATTTTTCTCGCTTCATGGACGTTGTAAAGGGAGGGGGGGTCGTATTTACGTTTTGGCGTTGTGGGAGTGGCGGTTGACTTTTGGTGATTTTCCCGTTTCATGCTTCACGTACTATATCCCCCTCCCCGCTCGACAGCAAAATTTTTGGTAAAAAGTAGGGAAGTTTTCGGGAAATTTTGGAAAAAAGGGCAGGAAGTTGGGGAAAATCTGAGAATTGGTAGAAGGGGGATCGTATTGTCTCGCTTACTCTTTCATAAGTGCCTTCCCCCCGGCTCGATTCGATGAGGAAGGACAGAGGGCTGGGGGGGGGGGGTCGTACCAACTCCCAAAAAAAGGGGGGGGGGTCGTATAGAGTCGACTAAAATCCCCAACCAATGATGTGCCCTGCGTGGCGTGAAACTCTTGTTCTGAAAGTCTCTCACTATGCTGCTGCTCTCTTCCGAATATACTTTGAACATGAGCAGGTACGGCTAATGGTCCCCCTTTGTATATCCAATTCTTTTATTTTCTCTAAAAAACAACAGCTGCTGATTTCTTGCCCCTCCCCTAAAATGAAGTTGAAAGAGGTGCTTGATAAAAGCAGCAGTATTTGCGGTATCACTGTGAAGAATAGTAGAGGCTGCTCAGCTTACGGAGGGGACGGCGCTCTGCTAACTCGCTCGTTTCTACAGTTCCCTCACCCTAGTGAATTCTGAGCTGCGTAAGCTTTGCTGGAATTCACGTTCTCCACGAGGTAGTCTCTACAAGCTTCTCTGAGTGCCGTTTCATAGCTTTATTGAATTACTAGTTGATGAACTAGCAGATGCCCCCTCTTCCTCAGCCGAACAGGACCAAATAGTGTCTAGCTATCGATGGGAGTCCACGGTTACAGCTAAATAGTCAGCCTAAAACAAAAGTTCTTTTTGAGTTTGACCGCGGCTGAATCCACCTTTATTTGGGATATGATGACATTTGTATACAGCTCGGATCAGATAGTAAGCCCAAAGAGCCACCCGCACTTACTACCTCCCGTGACTGGGCAATCATTATTGCTTACTCGTGTGGAGAACTTTCACTTGCGCCAACTGAGCCCAAGAAGAGCACAGAGGATCAGGACCCCGCAGCCTCGTTACTGGGCAGGAATTAGGAGTTTTGTGACTTGCGTTGCCGCTTTCGCTCTACCCCTCCACGTCAATCAGTATGACTCTACTTGTAGTATTAGTCGATTTCATCAAATCTCCATTCTGTCATTCAAGTGCTATGTTCGGCTACACCCAAGATTTTTCGTTGGCGCACACATTTCTTTTGCAGAGCTCCACCACTTCTACTAGTAGATATCCACTATTGTATTGTAACTAGTAGATATCCACTATTGTATTGTAACTATTGTACAAAGCCTAGTTTTGGGATATATAACGTACAAAATGTTGGCTCCCAAGGCACGTCTACTAGCAAATAGCTGAACTACGAAGTGTGAAAAGTAGAAATAATCTGTGTGGAATCAACCCCTAGATGGTGCTCGTGGTTGGCTCCATCCCCGCTTTGAATACTCACTCTCTTTCTAGGTAATGTGGAGAAAATTTTTCCTGTATTCGCCGCGTCTACAATACCTCTTAGTCTCTTAAGTTTTCAGCTCCTCTAACTTCCGGCTTTTCTTCCATGGAGCACTTCAACTTTCCAGCTGGCTCACTGAAACTCCACTTTCCCACGTCGTAAGTTTTTTTATTAATTCACCTTCAACATTTAATTTCTGC